>JAHFWG010000292.1:88970-119201 GCA_020233015.1 Callinectes sapidus | reverse complement strand
TTATTGATGTTAGCAAGGGTCTATGGAGGTGAGAAGGTTAATGGGTGAGTGTGTACTGTTTTAACACCCTACTTGAGTTTCTTCTGTTCTGTGATGCATTTTTTACTTTTGTGTTGGGGTGGGATTAAGAGATTTTATTGATGTTAGTAAGGGTCTGTGGAGGTCAGAAGGTTAATGGGTGAGTCTGTACTGTTTTAACACCCTACTTGAGTTTCTTCTGTACTGTGATGCATTTTTACTGTTGTTTTTTGGGGTGGGATTCAGTGATTTTATTGGTGTTGGCAAGGGTCTATGGAGGTCAGAAGGTTAATGGGTGACTCTGTACTGTTGTAACCCCCAACATGAGTTTCTGGAGGTGTACAAAATTGATAGATATATTAAGTTGAGTGGTTGTAACAGTGTGTTGTGGTATTGAAGGGGTTAATAGTATCTTGTGTTTGTTTTGTTTTAAATGGGAGTTAACCCCTTCAGTACTGGAATGCACTTTTCAAGATTTAGTATGTTTATTATTTTTGTACATTTATTATGCTTATTATTTTTGTACATTTATTATGTTCATTATTTTTTCCTCCTCCTCCTCCTCCTCCTCCTCCTCCTCTTCCTCCTGGTGGTGCAGTGGTGGCCGTCTCTCTGAAGAAGGATGAGATAGATGACAACTGGGTGTGGCTGGAGAGGAACCTGATGAGCATCCTGGCCACTTTCGACAATGATGAGGATGTGACGGACTTTGTGAGGTGCAAGATTGAGTCTCTGGTCGCCAACAACACCATCGTCGATCCTCTCAACACTCCTGGCAAGTACTGTGGTGTTTGCTGACTTTTTTACTGATTTTTTCTTTGACTTTATTTTAGAGGGAGGAACCAAAAATGCCTACTTAGATGACAGTCCCCAAGCAGGTCCTAGAAAGTCAGCTAAAAGAATGGGATAAATGTCTTGAAATATCTTTTTTTTACTCACTTATTTACTTTATGTTAGAGGGAGAACAAGACGGGTGGAACAAAAATGCCTACTTAGATGACAGTCCCCAAGCGAAAAAAGGAAAACTGAAAGAGATATAGCAAAAAATTAATTAGAGAAAGATTCAAAATACAATAACTCCATCTTAACCTAACGCACCTTAAGAAACCCATACAAAGACACCCTTATGAAGACCCCCAAATTAACACATAACCCGCAAGATAACAACACTCCCCCATATATAAAAAAAACAACTACTGGTACACATTTAACCCAAAACGCGGTAACATCAATACATACCCCAGCCTATCACCACCCTCTTCCTCCTCTTCCCCCCACAACACATAACCCGAAAAATAACAACACTCCCCCATATAGAAAAAAACAGCTGAAAAAAATAAATAAATAAATAAAAAGGAATAAAAAATCATCACACACCACAATATAAACACACACAAATAATAACCCACAATGCTCTTCCCTCAAGGTACAGCACATGAACTTTGGCAATTGGGAGCTGTTCCAAACCCTAATCAATAAATAATCTGCGAGACAACAACACTCCCCCATATATAAAAAAAACAACTACTGGTACACATTTAACTTAAGACACATAAACATAAAAAAAAAAAAAAATAATAATAATAAACAAATACGCACAAAAATAGTAACAAAGAAAAGAAAAGAGAAAAATGAACAAAAAAAGGAATAAAACCTACATAAAAATAAAAGAAAAACAAGAAGAACAAACAATAAACAAATACACAAACAAAAAAAGAAAAAGAGAAATGAATAAAAAAAAGGAACAAAACAAAGAAAAACAAAGAAACAATAAACAAAAAATAACAATAAATACAATCAATACATACCCCAAGCCGTTCACTGCCCTCTTCCTCCTCCTCCTCCTCCGCAGATCCAGACTCAGAGACATTTAAGGCTGTGTCGTTTAAGTTCCGCAAATTGTTCAACATGCCGGAAGGAGAGAAGCTCGTTAACTACTACTCTTGCAGGTAATTATTGTCGTGGTTTACCTGGTGTGTGTGTGTGGTGGTGTTGGTGGTGGTGGTAGTGGTGGTGGTGATACTTTTGTGGTGTTATTTTGGGTTTGTATTGGTGTTTTTAATGTTTTTTTATTTGTTTTTTGTTTGTTTGTTTTGTCTTTTTTCTTTATTGTTATTTTTGTGTTTTGTCTTTTTTCCTTATTGTTATTTTTGTGTTTTGTCTTTTTTCTTTATTGTTATTTTTGTGTTTTGTCCTTTTTCTTTATTGTTATTTTTGTGTTTTGTCGTTTGTCTTTGTTGTTATTTTTGTTTATTGTTTCTTTGTTTTTCTTTGTTTTGTTCCTTTTTTTATTCATTTCTTTTCTTTTTTTGTGTGTGTATTTGTTTATTGTTTGTTTTTCTTGTTTTTCTTTGTTTTTTTTATGTAGGTTTTATTCCTTTTTTTGTTCATTTTTCTCTTTTCTTTTTTCTTTGTTACTATTTTTGTGTGTATTTGTTTATTATTTCTTTGTTTTTCTTTGTTTATTTTATTTTAATGTTTTTTTATGTATGTTTTTTGTTCGTTTTTATTGCCTCCTCCCATCTTCACATTTTTTCCCTTTTTTCCTCCTACACAGTGATCTTAGTACTATTTATTGATTATTTTCCTTGTCTTTGTTTTTCTATTGCCTTCTCTCATCTCCACATTTTTCCCCCATTTTTTCCCTATACAGTGATAGTATATACTTTATTGATTATTTTTCTTGTCTTTGTTTCTCTATTGCACTAATCTTCACATTTTCCTAATCTTAATACACTTCTCTCTCTCTGTTTCTCTCTTTGTCAACAGTTACTGGCTGAACAGACTGCCGAGACAAGGGTGGCTGTATCTCAGTGTGAATTACCTTTGCTTCCACTCATTCCTGCTGGGCAAAGAGACGCGGGTTATTGTGAGATGGAGGAACGTTACTCTTCTAGACTGCACTAATGCCCTCATCTTCCCTGACAGTATTCGTGTGTCTACCAGAGATCATGAGGTGTGTGTGTGTGTCTGTGTCTGTGTGTGTCTGTGTGTGTGTGTGTTTGCCTAGTTGTATTTGTTGAGATTTTTCCATGAGAACCTTGAAATATCGTAAGAAAATCATGATAACTTCCACTAGAGCCTTGAAAGAATGACAAGAAAAACATAACTTTGCTCTAGAACTCTTGTATCTTCCTCTAAAACTCTTAAACTTTCTCCAGAACCTTAAGAAATTGCAAGAAAACCATGATAACTTCCACTACAACTGTTAAACTTCCATTAGAACCTTGAAGAAACAACAGAAAAACCATAACAACTTGTACTAGAACCCCTAAACTTTCACTAGAACCTTGAAAAATCACTAGGAAAAAAAACTTCCATTAGAACCTTGAAAAACCAATAGAAAAACCATAACAACTTGTACTAGAACCCCTAAACTTTCACTAGAACCTTGAAAAATCACTAGGAAAAAAAACTTCCATTAGAACCTTGAAAAACCAATAGAAAAACCATAACAACTTGTACTAGAACCCCTAAACTTTCACTAGAACCTTGAAAAGTCACTAGGAAAAAAAACTTCCATTAGAACCTTGAAAAACCAATAGAAAAACCATAACAACTTGTACTAGAACCCCTAAACTTTCACTAGAACCTTGAAAAATCACCAGAAAAAAACACACAATAACTTCAAAAATACTCCTAACCTACCATACTTTTTCCCAACTCTCAACACTTCCTCCCTCTTTTATTTTCCCGTCAACCTTAACTTTCACTGCACTGTTCTCACCCACAGCACTACTTCTCCATGCTGCTGCGGAAGAAGGAGACCTATGAACTGATGGAGCAGCTGGCAAACATGGCCATGAAGCAGTGAGTGTCTTTGAAGGGAATCTTTAGGAATTGTGTTGTATTGTCACTCAGAAATACTTCACTCCTCTTACCGCTGCTTTCTGAGGGGTGTGGTTAATGTTTCTCTGTTTTCTGTGGGTGTTTTTATGGCTCCAGTGATAGATTTATGGGATTTGTTTTCGTTATTGACCCCTTCAGTACTGGGACGTGTTTTCGTATTTGGAAATTCGTCTAAGAAAGAGTTACAGGCTTAAGAATCTCAGTTAATATGGGGCCACAGTAGTCATCAGTGTGGCGTTGGAAAGTAGTGGTGGTGAGAGAGAGAGAGAGAGAGAGAGAGAGAGAGAGAGAGAGAGAGAGAGAGAGAGAGAGAGAGAGAGAGAGAGAGAGAGAGCAGTGGTGCAGGATACAAGCCAAAGATTCTTCATTTTGTTGTGATATTGTTGTTAAATGAGTGTCTCTTCTCGTGTCATTGTGTTGTTTTCCGCAGGTTGATTAACGATGAGGAGTTTTCAGAGGACAAAGATCTGCTCATGAAAGTCAGGTGAGTGTGTTTGTACGTGTGTGTGTGTGTGTGTGTGTGTGTGTGTGTGTGTGTGTGTGTGTGTGTTTGTGTGTGTGTGTGTGTGTGTGTATCTCTATTTATCTATATTAAGTTTCCATCTTTTGTCTTCTTTTTGGCTTATCTTCCTTTGTTATTTTAGGTTCTCTTTCTCAATCTTGTATCTTTTTACTGGTTTATCTTTTATCTTCAATGTCTCTTTCTCTTTATTCTTTATCATATTATATGTCTATTCTTTATTCTTTAGCTTACCTCCAGTCATTTATTTACTTTTCTATTTCATTTTTCATTTAATCCCTTCAGTACTGGGACACATTTTTATCTTGAATTTTTTGGTGTGATAAGATCATTTCGTTGACATTGGGGAGGGTATATGAAGGTTAGAAGGTTAATGGCCAGAGTCTGTACTATTTCAATCCCCACATGAGTTTCTGAAGGTGTGGAAAATCAACAAATAATAAGCAAAACAAATATGAAAATACACTCCAGCAATGAAGGGATTAGTGTGCCATTCCTATATATTTCTTCTCTATTCATTCATCCATAGTAAGAGTGAGTGGTAATGTTGACTAACCTTCCCTCTCTGTCTCTCTCTTCTTCTCTCTGTCACAGCAAGAAGGTCCCTAAGAAGCCGTCATTCCTCAAGAGGGACCTGGACGCAAGGGCTCGTTCTGACGCCTACCGCAGCAAGTTCAGGTGAGGGTCAGGTGTGGCTGGTGTCGGGGCTCAGATAAGTAAGTGTTTACAGTGCCCTCACACACAGAAAAATAAAAAGTGAAAAATTATGCACACAAAATTCTGTTAAAAAAATATTCTATTCGTATGAAAAACTTTATTAATTTCCACATAGAGAACAGCTTCACGGTAGGTAAGACAGTGATGAATTAGTGTAATATTATCTTCTTCCTCTTCTCCCTTCCTCTCGTCTCATCTCACAAGTATCATTAACTTATATTCCTATTTCTCTCACCTTTTCTCCTGTCTCTTGTCAAGCTAGGTAGGGAAGACAAACAGTGATGAATTAGTGTAACATTATCTTCTTCCTCTTCTATCTTCCTCTTGTCTCATTTCCCATGTATTCTTAACTTATGTTCCTATTTTCCCTCACCTTTTCTTATGTCTCTTGTCAATCTAGGTAGGGAAGACAGTGATAAATTAGTATAACATTATCTTCCTCCTCTTCTCCCTTCCTCTTGTCTCATTTCCCATGTATTCTTAACTTTTGTTCCTATTTTCCCTCACCTTTTCTCATGTCTCTTATCAAGCTAGGTAGGGAAGACAAATAGTGATGAATTAGTATAACATTATCTTCCTCCTCTTCTCCCTTCTTCCCGTCTTCTTCTGTCTCCCAGGTTGCCGCTGAGTGAGAAACTAGACGGCTCCACTTCCTGTTCCATGTGGGCGCCGTACAAGAAGTCCTACATCAGCGGGACACTCAATATCTCCCTCAACTACATCTGCTTTGAGAGTAAGGTAAGACACACACACACACACACACACATGCACACTTGTTACTGGAGATTTGAAGTGTTCTTGTATTACCGGGTTTTTAAGGTGAGGCACACATAAATAGGGAATCTTAATCTTTGTTCTGTCTTGTCTCAGCTCATCTCATTTCTTCCCTCACTTCTCTATACACTTTGTTTACTTGAAATTTTACTTGTTTTTGTATTACCGGGTTTTTAAGGTGAAGTATACATTATTAGGGAATCTTAATCTTTGTTCTGTTTTGTCTCAGCTCACCTCATTTCTTCCCTTACTTCACTCTACACTTTGTTTACTTGAAATTTTACTTATCCTTATATCTGCAGAATTTCATGTAGCAAACTCAGTGTAACCTTAATGTACCTTTCTTCTTTCACTTTTCCTCTTCTTCACATCAATCACAAACACACACCTGACAGTTTTGTTCATGCTACCTTTGTTACATCCTTCATACTTGCACTAACCTAACCTTGCCTATCATTCCCCACACACCAACCTTACTTTACCCTCAGAAACTTGCTTGTCACTCTTGTTATATTCACAGCAACAACACTAACTTAATTTCTCTAGTGCTGTGATGCATTTCATTTGTATTGTTACTATTTGATGATTTTATACAGCTTCAGAAACCTTATGTGGGGATTAGAATAGTGAAGACTCTGGCCATTAATCTTTTGGCTTCTATAGAGCTTTCCAGATGTCAATAAAATCATATAGTTGTATTTGAAATTGAAGGTAAAAAATGCATCCCAGTACTGAAGGAGTTAACCTAACCTAACCTGACACCCCTAATAAATCACCAACATCCCTATACTAATCTAACCTGACACCCCCTAATATCAATAAAATCATCTAATTGTACACAAAACAAAGTAGAAAAGCAGCCCAGTACTGAAGGAGTTAATCTAACCTAACCTAACCTAACCTGACACACACACACCCCTAATACATCACCAGCATCCCTAACCTAACCTCACCTTTCCCTAACAGATTGCCAACCTGGTGAGTGTGGTGTGTCCGCTACGAGAGGTACAGAGTGTGGAGAAGGTGGACAACATCAAAGGCAACAGTGCAGTGAAGAACGCCCTGTTTGTCTGCACCACTCAGACCAATTCTCCCTCCAACACCTTCCTCTTCATTGATGTGGGCGACCGGGACTTTGTCATCAGTAAACTGTCGGAGATGCTGGGCAAGAGTATCCCGACCAAGAAGTGAGTGGCGGCGAGGACAGCATAAATAAAGGGAGGGAGGGAGGGAGACAGGAGGAGGAGTAAGAATGGAAGGTTGAAATGACAGAGATGCTTATTCACAAACTCAAAACATACACAGAGACAGAGAGAGAGACAGGAGGAGTAAGAATGGAAGGTTGAAATGACAGGGATGCTTATATCTCCATATTCACAAACTCAAAACATACACAGATAGAGAGAGAGAGAGTAGGAGTTAGAATGAGAGGTTAAAATGACAAGGGATGCTTATATGTCCATATTCACAAAGTCAAAACATGGAATACTTGACTTAATTAAACTGTTTCAAGGGAGAGAGAGGTATCAACACACTTATCCCATTCTTTTTGGCTCACGAATCTGAACTTTCCATAAAAAAAAAATGTGAGAGAAAGACAGAAACAAGACAAAAAAAAGAGAATTACTATAGAAACTTATCCACTTCACTCCACATCCTTCCTTCCACCTGCCTGACCCCCACCCACTACCCCCTCCCTCCCTCTTCCACGTGTGTCTCGTTACAGTGTCCTGCCTGATGGAATGCTGGTGGGAACGGACTGGTCTGCGAGCCAATCTAACTCTGGGGGTGAGGACAAGAGTGAAAATATTAGCCTCAGCAGCCTTAGTAAGTATTGTGTGTGTGTGTGTGTGTGTGTGTGTGTATGGATGTATGTAGATGAATGTATATGTGTGTATGGATGTATGTAGATGATATGTATATTATTTTTGTTTTTTTTAAGAGGGGGAAGCTGACTGTCGTTGTGTTATGTTGTAGTTATTGGTGTTGTTATTGGTGTGTTCTCCCCGGCAGGCATCAGCAGCATCTCAGAGAACAATGGGTCGCTGCCAACGGACCAATCTGACACAGGGGGCACCACCTCCCTGCCGCTGAGGGCTCTGTACGATGACCCTGGGGAGGACCTCGAGGTGAGACGCACACACACACACACACACACACACACACACACACACACACACACACTCACACACATTTCCATCATCTCTCACCTTGACATATCTAACCTAACCTAACCTAACTAAACCTGGAGATGAAAGACAGTCAAACATTCACTACTTTCACCATCTTTCTCCTCAACACATAAACCTAACCTAACCTAACCTAACTTAACCTGGAGATGGGAGACAGACAAACGTTCACTACTTTCACCATCTTTCTTCTCAACACATAAACCTAACCTAACCTAACTTAACTTAACCTGGAGATGAGAAACAGACAACCACACTTATCACTTTCATTATCTTCCATCTTAACCTAACCTAACCTAACCTAACCTAACCTAACCTAACCTAACCTAACTTAACTTAACCTGGAGATGAGAAACAGACAAACACACTTATCACTTTCATTATCTTCCATCTTAACCTAACCTAACCTAACCTAACCTAACCTAACCTCACCTCACCTCACCTCACCTAACCTAACCTAACCTAACCTAACCTAACCTAACCTAACTTGGAGATGAGAGACAAACACACTTATCACTTTCATTATCTTCCATCCTAACCTAACCTAACCTAACCTAACCTCACCTAACCTAACCTAACCTAACCTAACCTAACCTAACCCAGCCTAACCTAACCTAACCTAACCCAGCCTAACCTAATATATGTTGGCACAGGAGGTGGACAGCAATCACCGCAGGGAGGCACTGTGGGAGAGGCACTGGCAGGAGTATGGGCGTGGTGTGACACTGTACCGCACTGTGGAGACCCTAAGGCTGGTGCTGGAGGGCCTTCCTGGGGCTGTGCGGAGGGAAGTGTGGATGATCTTCTCAGGTGTGTGTGTGTTATTTGTATTCTTAGCTTCAAAGTAAAGAAATTGGTATTTATATTTGTCTATCATTTTCTGCTTTTTTTTTCTTTGTTTTAGGATTTTTCGTCATTTATTTATATTTATCCATCATTCCTGTGCTTTTATATTTATTTTAGCATTTTCCATCATTTATATTTATTTTATTCATGTTCTTTTATGTATTTTTACCATTTTCCATCATTTATACTGATCTCATTTCTTTACTTATAATTCTATAGCATTTTTTGTCATTTAGGTGTGTGTGTGGATATGTGGATGGATGAGTGATGGGTGGATGTGTTGTATTTGTCAGTCTGTTAATGGGTTGTATTTGTCTGTTTGTCACATTGTTTTATTTATTTTTTGATGTAAGAGGGAGATGTGTGTGTATGTGTTTGGGTTTTCCTCTTTTTTTGTTGTGTTTTTTTTTATTTTATTTTTTTTTTTTGAGGGGTGATGTGTGTTTGTGTGTGTGTGTCACCTTAAAATCCCTTCAAACATCCTTAAAAATACCTCTTCCTTGTGTTTGTGTTTGAATTGAGAGGCAGCGTTCAGATTGGAGGTCAAAATGTGTTCGCCAGATGTGTTTGGATTGGGAAGTGTTGGAATCAAGAGGTACCGCTGTATGTAGATTGACGTGTACAGATTAACAAACAGACCATCACGTACAGCAAAATTGGTGTGTTATTTCTATCACTTTTAACACTTTAACGGCTTAATGAACTTTCAGCTTTCACAAATGACCCCCCCTTACCCCCACCCCCCTTACCCCCACCCCCACCCCTCTACCCCATAAAGTGCAATGTATCAAGGGTTTACTGTGCCATTATCAACCCTTCACCCAGCATTGTTATTTATGTTGCTTTTAACGACCATTGGGTTTAACGAGGTCTGGGCTTTAACAAATGACCCTCACCTAACACCACATATAGTCTATTATTTAAAGGGTTTACTGTACTCTCTCTAACTCCTCACCACCCACCATTGTTATTTCTATCTTTTTTAATGACCATTGAATCTAACAAACTTAGCTTTAACAAATTACTCCACCCCTTAAACATCCCATTACATCATCAACTCCTCACCTACCACCATTAACAACTATCTTTACTCCACATTAGTGCCATAAACTCTAATCCATTAACACCCCTCACTGCCTCAGGTGCCATAAACGACCAGGCCACCCACCCCGGCCACTACGAGCAGGCAGTGGCGGCGGGACTGAAGCGAGGCGGCCCTGCTAACGAGGAGATAGAGAGAGACCTGCACCGCTCCCTGCCAGAACACCCTGCCTTTCAGAGTGACACGGGGATCTCCGCTCTACGCAGGGTCCTCTGTGCCTATGCTTGGAGAAACCCTGCCATTGGTGAGTGCTGTGGTGCTGTGGTGCTGAGGTGCTGTGGTGCTGAGGGGTAGATTCAGTGCTTGTCTTGATCCTTATCCTGTGTTTTTATGAGTATGCAAGAGGGGGAAGCTGGCCAAGGGCAATAAAAGCAATGAAAATAAAAAGTCCTCTAATTTACATGTCACAAGGTTAAAAAAATGGTGTTTTGAGATGGATTTGGCACCCGTATTGTAAGTTTTAATGTCCCTGTCTTGTGGCTTATTCTTTGGAAACTTTAAGGGAACTGGCAAATTAGTGGGCTTTTTTTAGTTTATTAGATTTATTGTCCTCGGCTAACTTCCTTCCTTGTTTCCCGTGAAAAAATTAATGTTGTAAAGACAAAAATGGGGCTGGTGGACAGATTTAACACTCGTATCTTAATTTTTATCCACAGTGTCTATGATGTGAGGCTAAAATAGTGCTGGTGTATATGGATTTTGCATATATATTAATTTTCAGTATAGTTTTCACATCACAAAGCAAAAAAGAAAGGTGCTGGTATGTCTGTGTATTCATGCATTAGTATTCAGAATTGAGATAAATACATTTCACACTTGCATCTTAATACCTTAACACAAATTCTAAGTTAGAAAGTCCTCCCCCCCCCACCCCCCACCAAAACAGATGCAATTTAGTGTCCATGTTTGAGTTAGTGTATCAAGAATCAAGATAAACAACAAATTTCAAACATTCCATTGAGAACCACAATTCCCACACAACCAAACCAAACCATCACAACAAAAAAGGGATTAAATTTTACATGCATTTATGATGTCGAATATAAAAAAATCAACATCAATAAAAACCACACAATTTTCACCAAACTATAGCACCACAACCCTTCCCTCTCCCCCCATAGGATACTGCCAGGCCATGAACATTGTGGCATCCGTTCTGCTGGTGTACTGCAACGAGGAGGAGGCGTTCTGGCTACTGGCGGCGTTGAGTGAGCGTCTTCTGCCCGACTACTACAACACCAGAGTGATCGGCGCTCTGGTGGACCAAGGCGTGCTGGAAGACCTCATTCTGGACCACATGCCGGGCCTCCACACGCACCTCTCGGAACTGGGCGTCATTTCCCTCGTGTCCCTGTCCTGGTTCCTCACTCTGTTCCTCAGCGTGATGCCCTTCGAAGCGGCCGTGCACGTGGTGGACTGCTTCTTCTACGACGGGGCGCGGGTGGTGTTCATGGTGGCACTGGCAATACTGGGGGCCAATCAGGAGAAGTTAGAGCACTGTAACGACGAGGGAGAGGCCATGATGGTGTTGTCAGAGTACCTCGGGGCCGTCACCACCCCTGAGAGTCGGTACGGGAGGCGGCGCAGCAGTGTGGTGGTGGACGAGGGGCAGGAGGGGGAGGTGAATGTCATAGGGCTGCTTGAGACGGCTTATCGAGACTACGGTTTCATTACAAATTTGGCGGTGGAGAGGTTAAGAGTGAAGCACAGGTTAAGGGTGGTGCAGACGCTGGAAGACACCATGATGAGGAACACGCTGAGGACTGTTGGGCCGGATTGTTTGCTTGGACAGGCTGATTTGAAGGTGCGTTATATTCTCTGGTATTTTTGTTTTGTCTATCATTTTCTGCTTTTTCTTTTTTTTTGTTTTAGGATTTTTCATCATTTATATTTTATCCATTATTCCTGTACTTTTATACTTATTTTAGCATTTTTACATGATTTATATTTATTTTTATTCATGTTCTTTTATGTATTTTTACCATTTTCCATCATTTATACTAATCTCATTTCTGTACTTTGAATTCTGTAGCATTTTTTGTCATTATATTGCACTTTATGTTGTTTTTTAAGTATTTCATGTCATTTGTATTTATCTGCTATTTCTTTCCTAACCCAAACCTAACTTAACCAAACCTAACCTAACCTAACCTAACCCCAATCAACAGGAGCTAGTAATCTATGTGCGAGGGGAGCAGATCCTGGGAGGCGAGGACAAGGAGGTGCGGCAGAGGAGCAGTTCGGGTGGACCTCTCACTCACGAAGGTTATGTGGTGGGCTACGACACCTTCAGGCAGCTCTTCCTGGCAGTGGCTCCGTGGGGGCAAGGCGACCGTGCTGAGGCCCTCGCAACCAGTACCTTTAATGTGCGTTTTGGTGTGTGTTCGTGTGTGTGTGTGTATGAGTGCTTTAGTGTGTGTATATGTGTTGCTAACTTTCCCCTCATGAATTTCTGAAGCTGTATAGAAATGAATGAATAAACAGAATAAATGTGAAAGTACATCCCAGTACTGAAGGGGATAAGTACATGTTGAAGTATGTTTATAATAATGATAATAAATAAAAATGATGATAAAATGATAATAAATGAAATAATAGGCAGTTTATTTGAATGCAGCTTACAATTATTGGCTGAAAATCTACCGGTTAACATACAGATCCTTATATTCTAACATTCACACACCTTAAGTCTATCCATTCGCATTTAACAACTCAATGTGTATTTACGTACGTTTGTGTATATTTTAACCACCACCGCACCACCACCACACAGATGCTGGACGTGGCAGGGACTCATTTGGTGGCATTCCGAGCTGTGGCGTGGCTGTTCGGGGTGCTGTGCTGCGGTGACCTGGCCAGGAAGTTAAGGCTGTTCTACTACCTGCACCTGGCCTTCCCCCCCAGGCTGGATGAAGTGGATCGGCCGCTGGGGGACTCTGCTGCTGGTGAGGGTGGGGGTGGTGGTGGTGGTGGTAGGGTACAAATGAATAGATACATAATAGGAGATGATAATAATAACACTTTTCTATTTCTTTTTAGGTTTTTTATTAGTTTTGCACATATTTTACTATTCTACTATTCTACTGTGGTGGTGGTGATGGTGGTGGTAGTGGTGGGGTACAAATGAATAGATACATAATAGGAGATGATGATAATAATAACACTTTTCATATTTCTTTTTAGGTATTTTATTAGTTTTGCATATATTTTACTATTCTATTGCTTTCATGTATGGGGCAGTGGAGTGTTGGTGGCGCAGATTAGTAGGAAAAAGCAACACAAACAACAACAACAACAATTAGTAACAAAATACAACACAAACAACAACAATTAGTAAAACAACAAAAGAGCAACACAAACAACAACAACTAGTAACAAAAAAACAATAAAAAGCAACAACAATTAGTAACAAAAAATGCAAAAAATGAACTACTAGTAACAAAAAGCAACAAAAAATAACACAAACAACAACAACAACAACTAGTAACAAAAAAACAACAACAAGAACTAGTAATAAAAACCAACAAACAACAACAACAGTAATTAGTAACAAAAAACACAAAAAACAACAACAACAATAACTAGTAACAAAAAACACAAACAACAACAACAACAATTAGTAACAAACAACAACAGCAACAGCAACTAACCACTCCTCTCTCTCTCTCTCTCCTCTCCTCCACACACAGCAGAGGTGGAGGAGGAGACAGCAGTGGAGGCGGAGCAGTATTTTGACTGTATGGAGGAGGACTCAGGCAAAGGTCAGGTGGATCTTGACCTTTCAGATGACTCACCCACCTCCCCCTCCATTGCCTCCTCACCCAAAACAGGTCAGTGTGTGTGTGCGTGTGCGTGTGTGTGTGTGTGTGTGTTTGTGTGTGTGTGTGTGTGTGTTTGTGTGTGTGTGTGTGTGTGTGTGTGGGTGTGACTTTCCTTGATGATTTTGTTGTGTGTTTTGTGTGTTTTAGTTTAGTTTGATCTTGTTTTTCTTGTTTGTTTTCTTTTTTTCTTTTTAGTGTAGGTTGATTTCTTCCTTTTTCTTTTTTTCTTCATTGTTTTTTTATTATTTTTTTATTCTTTTCTTTATGTGTTTATGTGCTATCTTCTTTTCACATATTTATCTAATTGGTATATATTTCATTACTTCATAGCATTGCACAGCTCCAAATACACACACACACACACACACACACACACACACACACACACACACACACACCATATCACTAGTCTAATACTACACACCTATTACAATTTCATAACATAGTGAGGGGGACTGGCAAATCAGTGGACTTTATTTTCATCATTTTCTTCTCCTTGTCCAGCTTTCCCTCTTACATAAAAATAAATAAATAAAAAAGATTCCGTCAACCCTTTTAAACTGTCTTACCTCTTACATAAAAATAAATAAATAAAAAAGAATCAGTTACCCCTTTTAAACTGTGTCTTACATAAAAATAAATAAATAAAAAAAATTCAGTCAACCCTCTTAAACTGTGTCTTCCCTCTTACATAAAAATAAATAAATAAAAAAGAATCAGTCAACCCTTTTAAACTGTGTCTTCCCTCTTACATAAAAATAAATAAATAAAAAAGATTCAGTCACTCCTTTTAAACTGTCTTCCCTCTTACATAAAAATAAATAAATAAATAAATTCCATCACCCTTTTTTAACTGTGTCTTTTCCCCAGAGTACTGTGACAACCTGACGGGCCTGGCCACTATACACAGCCGAGATTACCGCCTCTATGAACAGCGCTTCCTGCCCACCATGACGCAGGAGCAGTTCATCAACATGTGGCGGACGGTGTACAGCTTCTTTGCCTTCGAGACCAACCAGGAAATCTTCACCTCTTTGTCCAGAGTGGGTGAGTCGAGGCACAGATGCTGGCACAGACACACAGGGAGAGAGGGAGAGGGAGAGTGAGATGCTGATACAGACACATAGGGAGAGATAGGGAGAGTGAGATGCTGATACAGACACACAGGGAGAGAGAGAGAGGGAGGGAGAGATGCTGGAATGGGCACACAGAGATAGAGAGAGGTTAAGGCACAAACATGAAGATTTGTCAAGAGGATTGGAGATGAAGATAAGCACATTGATAAATAAATAAAAGCATAAACAAATAGAGAAAAGCAATGGAGAGAGATTGATAGAAAGGATTGGAAATGAAGGCAAACAAATTGATAGACAGATAAAAGCATAAACAAATAGAGAAAAGCAATAGAGAGTATTCAGACTGAAGGAGACTGAAAGACAAGCAGATAGATAGATGGACAGATACACACACAGATAGACATAAACAATGGACATAATTCAGACAAATACAAAGAGTGGTAGAGATTGAACGACAGAATAACACACAGAAAAACACACACAGGTGAACAAAAACAGTAAGGAGAGAGAGAGAGAGAGAGAGAGAGAGAGAGGGACAAGTATACCATAAGAGGTGAGGATAGTACATACCTGATTCCAGAGTGTATATTAATAAGGTGAACTCTTCCCTAAGGTACTCTACTGCTGCAGATTGGAGAGGTGGGGAGGAAGGTGAAGCAGAACACAACATCACGAGGCTCTCTCAGTGAGGTAAGGAGTGTAATGAGTGGAATGTACAAGACAAGCAGTAACTCAGATTCTTCTTATGTAGCTTTTATTTATTTATTTATTTTTTGTTGAATTTCTAGTCTTCAAATCCATCTTAAGTTGAATTGGAGTTATTAATCAAACTCATGAGAATCAGAAATAAAATACATCTTGTAACTGAGATTCTTATGGAGCTTATATTTATTTATTCTTTTGTCGAATTTCTAGTCTTCAAATCCATCTTAACCTGAAGTTGGAGTTATTAATCAAACTCATGAGAATCAGAAATGAAGTTATTGAAATGGAAAAATTAATTGTAGAACGTGATAAGAAAAAAAACTAGGGAGATTCTTATGTAGCTTTTTGTTGTTGTTGAATTTCTAGTCTTCAAATCCTTCTTAATTTCCTGAAATTGGTGTTAATAATCAAAGTCACAAGAATCAGAAATAAAACACATCTTTGTCAACTATTCAACAGAGAAACAACCACTCACCAAACAGCAGTATCAGTAGCAGCAGCAGCAGCAGGAACCACAACAACCCAGGGAGTGACAGCCAGAGAGCAGCACCATTAGTACCCAACCAAGAGTGTGTCAGCCAGGAGGTGGAGAGGACCAGTAACCCCATCACCAGTTCCCCAGACACCAGTTCCAACATGAGCACCCCCTCCTCCTCCGGCTCAAACTTCAACCCCAGTAAACCGCAGGAAATACCGGACAAGACCCACGACAGGCACACGGCACTCCACTCCCCAGCGCAGGAGGCCGGCTGTGAGGAGTGCCACCCATCGCAGCCCTACCCGAGCCAGGAGTGGTGTATATCTTTCGAGCAGTTCCTGGCAAATGTGGCGAACGAGGAGAATCTTGTGCATTTCTTTGAGCAGCAGGTGGGGGTGGCCGAGGAGGTGCAGAGGCTGAGGACTCGAAACACCATTAGTCAGAGTGCCAGTGGGTCGTCTGCCTCCTCTCCGTCTTAGTACGTCCCCCTAAGCATCGCGGCTCTTCCCTGTGGTCTTGTAACCTGCTCACGTCCATGTTAGGTTAGGTTAGGATGGTCGTGCATGGATAGCTTCCCTGTTCCGCCCTCTCGTCACTCGATTGGTGAAGTGGTGGAGGAAGGGAAGGGAATTCGATCATCCAAAATATGATGTGTGATGTTAGGTAAGGTTTCCAAATGTGACTTTTTTTAGACAAGATTAAGTTTAGGGTACTCAATCCAAAGTGTGCTGAGGTGACAGGAAAGGGGAATTCAATCATTTAAATTATGTGATTACTTGATCTTGGTGGTGATGTTGGGTAGGGGATCCAAATGTGACCTTTTTTAAGAGAAGATTAAGTTAAGGGTATTCAGTCCAACGTGTGCTGACTGAGACTGGAAACTACAAAGCGGGTCTGAAATTGGCCAAAAGTGTGATGAAAACGTTACAGATAAACAAAAAGTTGATCATTGTTAAGTTGTGAGAAATGTGGTGAAATATGAATGAGGAAATCTGGAGGTGGTACGAAATGATCTTATGATATCTGAAAGTTCCTGAAATTGTAGACAAATTATTGAGTGTAAAGTTAGCAAGTCTTGGGGAAATATATGAAAGTAGATTAATTATTGTGAAGTTAAGAAGTTAGGCTGAATTAAATTAATCATGAGAGTCAGAAGTTAGTAAATGTAGCCAAATTATTGTATTATTATTGTGATTCAAAGTTAGGAGAGTTATCTGAACGTTGCCAAAATTAGGGAAACTCAAGTGATGGGTAATTAAAACTGATTCTTTCTAAAACTTAACAAAACTTTTATACAATCCAAAATAATGTTAATGGGAAAAAAACAGCTGAATTCTATCATATTAATTTTAGGAACATTTTCAAACATTTGATCTTAAAACTTCATGAAAACAAAGACACACACACACACAATGTTTTAAAAAGAAGAACTAATAGTGCCCCATTATTTTAAACCATTTTTTTTGTATATTGGTCTTGAATTATGACCAGAAATTACTTAAAACAATTCTTAATAATAATTTAATTTGAATTTCATTAGAAGTTATTGAGATAGATAAATTAACTGTAAAACGTGATAAGAAACATTGATTTAAGAATATGAATGGAAAAATAAGGTTAGAGAAAGGCTTGAATAAAAAGATTGAGTAGAAAAAAGGATTGAATGAAGCAACCCAATATGAAAATGGGAAATGCTAACGGAAGAAGAAGAAGAAAAAGTTAAAAAAAAAAAAGAACTTGAAGGCTTGAAAAGAAAGATTGAATGTTACCACTCAATATAAGAATGGAAAATACTAACTGAAGAAGAAAAAGAAGAAAAGCTTGAATGAAATCACTTGAATAGGAAGGTTCATTTCAAGCAGCATTTATTTGTGTGTGTGTCCATGTCATTCAGGTTAACCACTTCCTCTATTTCTATATTTTTGTTACTCATGTACTCCAGTAATACTAAGCAATGTTAGGCTAAGACATCACATTTATCAAAGAATCTGTACATTTTAAGCTTCAGTGGGTATATTTTTGTTATATACTGTACTACCATTACTACTACTACTACTATTATTACTACTACTACTGTTGCATACATTCACTTGTAGAGGATGGGTGTAGAGGGGAAAGAGCAACAATATACAGAAATAGGACCAGATTAGTCTAGTTTTATGATACACTTAGGTAAATACACACACACACACACACACACACACACACACACACTCACACACACACACACCTGCAGAAGAGACATCAAAAAGTATAGTTTCCCACACACAAGCATTGAGGCGTGGAATGGTCTGGAAGAGGAGGTGGTGTGTGTGTGTGTGTGTCAGAAATATTCACAGTTTTAAGGAAAAGTTGGATAAATATAGTTATGGAGATGGGACAGTACTAACTTACCTCCCCTCCTTCACAACAACTAGGTAAATACGCACACACACACACACACACACACACACACACGTAGGGGTAGAAGAAATATCGGTAAGAACTGGAAAGGTGGCTGAAAGTACCGAATATATCAACATCTGAGTAAGGAGAGATATGAACCAGGAAGAAAGGGAAACGTTTTGATAAGATTAGATATGAAGGCAGGTTGCTGAGCCCTGTTTGAATGAATCCTGTAACATACAACTAGGTAAACACACACACACACACACACACACACACACACAACTGGCTAAGCAAATACATCAATAGAACCACACATATTTAGTTCTTGGGTAGACAAACAAACAAACACACACATACACAAAAGCTCATATTAGTAGATAGAATGTGAATTGATACAGATCTTTTGGAAAATCTATTAAAGATTGTAAAAAAAAAAAAAAAGATGCCAAAGACACTTAAGTGAATATCTATATCTATATATATATACCGTATATATTTAGAGACATAATGTACAATGTAACTTTGCATATATCTGTTGTTATTGTTATTTTTACTATTACTTTATTTTGTCTTTTACTCGGGTTGTCTTGAAGTGGTGCAAAGGAAAAGTATAAGTTGTGCTGTATTTTGTAAAGATTTTGAAGAGACAGATAGAAAGAGAGAGAGAGAGAGGCTATATTTTGTAACGCTTTCAAGACAGGACGAGAAAAACAAATAGTGAGCCAAGAGAAGAGAAAAAAATGCTGTACAAGTTATCAAGACTGGAGGAGGAAAACAAGAGAAGAGAAAAAAATATTGTGAGGAAGAGGAGGAGGAGGAAGACAGGAGAGAGAAGAAAAGTGCTGATTTTTCAAGACTGGAGGAGGAAGAGAACAGAGAAGAAAATTGTGAGGGTGAGGAGGAAGAAGAAAAGAGAAGGAATGCTGTATTTTGTCCAAGGTTTTCAAGGCAGGAGGAGGGAAGACAAGAGGAGAGAAGAAATATATTGTGAGGAGGAAAAGGAAGAAGACAGAATAGAGAGAAAAGAGAAGTGACGTGTTTTTCAAGACAGAAGGAAGAAAATGAGAGGAGGCAGAAGAATAAAAGAATTGGTGTGATTTCAAGATTTTTCAAGATGGGATAGAAGAGACAAAGAGAACATGGTAAGGAAAGTGGTGCAGTGTTTTGTAAGACTCAGAGCAGCTGTAACTTGAAGTGAAAGAGAGAAATTAATTAGTTTATTCTTGTGATTTGGTGGCAATTCAGGTATTTGTTAGTTTTTTTAGTTTTTTATTCCGAGTTGTGATTTTGGAAACAATTAATTCTGAGATTTGTAGAATTTATTGATATTGATAATTTTGAAAGCAGATGAAGGAGTAGATGACATACTTCATTGCATTCTTTCATTTCAGTTTTTTTTTCTTTCATCACATTAAACTTGTGGTTTGGAAATAACACTGAAGCTTGTTTTAAAAAAATACCCATGACTTTTAAAATTACATTCCTTTTCCTACTTTCTTTTTCTTATCTTTGGTTTTGAGATGCACTTGAAAAACCACTCAGACATTTAACCCCTTCTGTATCAAGACACATTTATTCTGCCTATTATTTGTCAATTTTCCACAGCTTCTGAAACTTATGTAGGGATTGAAACAGTACAGACTCTGCCATTGATCTTGTGACCTCAAGTGACCCTCGTAATGTCAATAAAATCGTTTAATCACACCCAAAACTTGTGGTAAAACTGTGTGTCAGTACTGAAGGGGTTAAAGTAAGTTTTTGTGAATGTTTAAGTGTTGAGTAATCTTCATAAGAGCACTGTAAACACCTCACTCTATTACCACAACAATGAAGCAGAATTAGAAAGAAAATACAGTTACTCACTTTTCATTCACGTTATCATTACCACAATAATGAAAAACTGGAAGATGAAGATGAATTATAGAAAAAATACAATTATTCACTCTTTTTCACTTCACCATTACCAAATCAATGAAAACTAGAAAACAAACTCAAATTCAAATGAAAAACTACAATAACCCACTTTTCCTTCACTTTACCATTACCACAACAATGAAAACTTAAATGAACTCAAAATATAAGGAAAAATGCAATGACACTTTTCCTTCACTCATTTCTGTGGTGATAATGGTAATAATTCGGCTGTGAGTAAGTTAGGAATGAGATAATGAGTTGTAGTGATCCATCAGGTAATAAAAAGTGACATTATCTCCTTATATTTGATTTATTGTAGAGTTGAAAGTGATGAGGGTTGATGAGAAAGTGATAATTTTTAACTCGTTTTTTGCAGAATTGGCCCCTTCAGTACTATGACACATTTTTTGTTTTATTCTGCTTACTATTTGGCGATTTTATAAGCTTCGGAAACTTGTGTGGGGGTTAAGATAGCGAAGATTCTGGCCCACATTAACTACCTGATGAATTTCTAGTGTTAAAATCCATCTTAATCTCCTGAAATAGGTTGTGTACTTCTGCCATTGTCTCTTCACCAGTACATTTGAAGCTGCTGGTGATGAGATAATGGCTGAAATACAACACCAATTTTAGGAGGTGGAAGATGGATTTTAAGACTACTAATTCATCTAAGGAAAAGTGACATAATGAAGAACCTCGTCAATACAAGCCGTCAATCTTCTAACCTTCAAAGACCCTCGCTAATGTCAATAAAATCATCTAATCACACCAAAAAAACTTGTGGTAAAAATGTGTCCCAGTACTGAAGGGGTTAAGAATGACTGAAGGATTAAGCTAATGACACTACGTACTCACATTATTTTAGGCAGATTTGGAAATGAGATTGAGTAGAAGGATTAAGTATAAGTTAAGTAAGTATTGTATTAACTTCTCATACTTTGATTTTCATTATATTTTGTAAACTTTATTGTGATGAGTTATTGGACTCATTTAGAATTGTTATTGGATTTTAAATGCTTTGGTTTTGGTGACTCTCTCTCTCTCTCTCTCTCTCTCTCTCTCTCTCTCTCTCTCTCTCTCTCTCTCTCTCTCTCTCTCTCTCTCTCTCTCTCTCTCTCTCTCTCTCTCTCTCTCTCTCTCTCTCTCTCTGTTTATTTTCCTTATTGAGTGATTTATTTCTTATCTTCTTTACTTATTATATTATTTTCTCTGTAGGATAAAATAAATCATGTTTTTTTCCTTCTTTCCTCTCCTGTACCTCCCTGTGAGCAGTCTTTACAGTGCCAGATAGGCCAAGAAAGGTAGAAATCATAAAAATCCATTCTTTTTTAACCTTTTACTTTCTTTTCAATGTTTTACTAAGATTTATTTTGTGTGTCATTTAATTTTTTTATCGATCAGTTGAATTTCATGACAATCCACATTTAACGATCTATTTAGACTTAACAACAACTAACAATCATGTATTTTGCTCTAATCAGGTGCAATGGTGGTTTGCCGCAATAATAGTGTGACTAACTTGTATAATTTATGCATGTATGTTCTTCTTTCCTTCAACTTTGTATTATGTTATGATTTAGTATTCCACCCTCTTCAGTACTGGGATGCATTTTCATATTTATTTTTTGCTTATTATTTGCTGAATTTTGTACAGGTTCAGGAACTTACAGTATGTGGGGGATTAATATAGTACAGACTCTGCCCATTAATCTTCTCACCTCCATAGACCCTTCCTAATGTCAATAAAATCATCTAATCACACCCAAAACCCGTAAAAATGTGTCCCAGTATTGAAGTGGTTAACCCTATATTTTTATACATTAGTTGCATTATTTTGTGTTTTAAAATATTGATTGGGATTTAATGTGTGTTTTTCAGAGGTGTGGATGTGGTGGTGGTGGTGGTGGTAGAGGCTGGTGGTGTTGGTGGTGGTGGTGGCAATATGATAAATAGCAGTGTGGTGTGGTGATGTGGGAATGGTATGATGAGGTGTCTGTTCCATATGTCCTTCCTTCATTTATTCATTCATTCATTCATTCATTCATTCATTCATTCATTTCTTTCCATCCTTTGTTTTTTCCTGGCTTCTTTTTTTTCTTTTCCTTCCTTCCTTTTTTTCTTTATTTGTCTTTCTTTTCTTACCTTTCTCCCTTCCTTCCTTGCTACTTTTCTTTCTCTCCTTCCTTCCTTTTTCACTTTCTTTTTCCTTCCTTCATTCATTTATCCTTTCTTTTCTTTCTTCCTTTATGCCTTCCTTCATTTCACTCTTTCCTTTCTCTTTTCTTTCCTTCCTTCCCTTTCTTTCTTCCTTCCTTCCTTTTTCTTTTCTTCCTTCTTTTTTTCTCTTTTTCCTTTCCTTCTTTTTTTCTTTCTTTTTTCCTTTATTTCTGTCTCTGCAATTTTATTCTGGCAAACCTGATTCCTGTCATTTTTTCCAGTTTTTTCTTCCCTTTCAACAATTTGTATAGTTTGAATGATGAAAAACTTATTTATATGGAAGTTTATTAATATACAGAAGAAAATAATATTCCAGAGAGCATAGTATTTATTATTATTATTATTATTATTATTATTATTATTATTATTATTATTATTATTATTATTATTATTATTATTGCTGTTGTTTTCTATCTTCTATTTTCTGTCATTTTCCTCTGCTTTTTTTTCTCTCATTTCCTTGTCTTTTCCTTCTTTTCTAAGTTAAGGAAAGTTTGAGTAGAAATCATCTATATATGTACAAATTTTAATGATTGTAGTAAAGTTTATTATTTTTGTTAATCTAAGTTTGCTTATAATGATGGTAATAAAGTGAAAAGTTATAATTACATGTTTTACCATCAGATGTTTTGTGTTATTATCTTATTTTATCCTTTTTTATCCTTTCTGCTTTTTTTTCTTTCATTCTCTCCTTTTCTCCCCATTTACCTTCCCTTTACTTTTGTCCACTTTCCCTTAATTTCCTTTCTTTTCTTATATTTTCACTCTTTTTCACCTTTTCCACTATTCTTTTTCCTTATTTCATTCTTCAACTCAAATTCCACACAATCCAAGACATTCAAATTTCCCGCCACAAGCAGACGACAATGTTAAAATATCCACATTACACCATCCACTTAACATCCTTGCATTATTTTCTATTCCTTCATTGTTTTCTTTCCCATATTTCTCCTTCCTTCTTTTACCGCCTTTCGTTCCTTCCTCCCTTATTTCCTTTGTCATATAATTATTTTTTTTCATCTTTCTTCTTTTTCTTTTCATATTTCCGTTCCTTCCTTCATTTTTTTCATCTATTTCCTTCACATTAGATATCTATGCAAACCAAGGAACATAATAACTCTATTGACGTTCCTTAACTACCTATAATGTTTAAACTGGGTAGAAATTGTAAAATATATTCTTTTTTCATGTATTCCTCTCTCTCTCTCTCTGATGCTGATAAAGATCTCATGCAGTGGTAGTGATGTGTTAAGTGTGTCATATTGAAGTGAGTTAAGTTAGTGTGTATCTATCTTGTTTTATACGGGGTTCGAGTGGGTTCATAGTGTCTTGTCTCTCCATATCTCCATATATCCAACATTTCCTTGTGTGTGTGTGTGTGTGTGTGTGTGTTTACCTAGCACACACACACACACGGCAACCAATATACAGAAATTCTAGAAAATGTGTGTGTGTGTGTGTGTGTGTGTGTGTGTGTATGAATGAATGAATGAATTATCCAATGTACGTCTTTTTTACGAAACATTCACTTTTTACAGACAAACAAGACAGTGAAAGATAAACAACAACCAAAAAACACCTCACAAACGAAGATTTAAATACCCCGCCAGTCAGCTGTTATCTCTCCCCCCTCCTCCCCTCTCCCACCCTTCCTCTCCCCTCTCCCTCTCCCCTCTCTCTCAATGTTGACAGAAGGTTCCTCCACCCACACCTGCCGGGCACACACCACACACCTGCTGTCCCCCGCCACACCTGTTCCAAATGAGTGGGCGGAGCAGAGTCAAGCACCTGCAGATACTCACGCCAGAGGAAGAGCTAGAGAACTTAAAGAATGAGGTAATTAGTGCTGGCGTGGCAGTAACAGTGTCTACCTGCCCCCACCTCATCCATTTACCTGTTTCCTGTCTACTTGTGATTGTTGGGGTGTGTCTGTGTGTCTGTGCGTGTGTCATTGGGGGGTTTAAAATGTTATGTTTAAGAGTGGTGAAACGTGGATATTAATTTAAGTTCATTATTATTTCAGTACTGAGGTATATTTTCATGTTTATTCTGCTTATTATTTGTTGGTTTTCTACAGCTTCAGAGATTCGTGTGGGGATTAAAATAGCCCATTAATCTTCTGGCCTCCATAGACCCTTGCTAATGTCAGTAAAATCATATAATTACACTCAAAACTCTTGAAAATGTGTCCCAGTACTGAAGGGGTTAATGTTACAAATAATTCATCTAACCTAACCAGTGTAGTAAGTTTATCTCTTTATAAATGGTGTAATGAGGGAAAAAAGTAGTGGAACTGTGATAATTAGACTGGTGGTAAGGGAACTAAAAATTGGAGCAAAGAACAAAATATAAAAAAGATTCAAGAAGCCATTAGTGTTAGACTGACACATGAAAACTCCTCTTGTTTTGTATATTAACATGTCCTCTTCCTCCTCCTCCTCTTGTTCTTTTTCCTTTTTTTCCTCTTCCTTCTTTTCCTCCTCCTCGTTCTCCTCCTCTTGTTCTTTTCCTTTTTTTCCTTTTCCTTCTTTTCCTCTTCCTCCTCCTCCTCTTCCTGTTCTTTTCCTAATTTTTTCCTCTTCTTTCTTTTCCTCCTCTCCTTTTTCCCTTTTTTTCCTCCTCTTCCTTTCCTTTTTCCCTTTTTTTCTTCTTCTCCTCCTCCTCCTCCTCCTCCTCCTCCTCCTCCTCCTCCTCCCCGTCAGGTGGGCGTGCTTCACCGTGCCGTGGAGAGCAAGAGTGCCGCAGTGGGGATCTTGAGGGCTGAGCTGCAGGAGTGCCAGAGGGAAAGGGACAAGTTCCGAACGTTGGCTGAGCAGGGTGGAGGCACGGCACTGCATCGGCCCCCTGCTCGGGCGCCGGGGAAGGTGAGTGCCAGTGCCAGTGCCGGTGGTGGTGGTGGTGGTGGTGGTGGTGGTGGTGGTGGTGTGTTTGGTTGGTTTAAATCTTTCACAGCGATACAAGACAATTAACAATGTCACTAGGAATGAGTTATTTTCCTAATTTTTTCCTCTTCTTTCTTTTCCTCCTCTTCCTTTCCTTTTTCCCTTTTTTTCCTCCCTTTTATTAGTATCAGAAAGGAGTGCATGAAAATAACGAGTATATTTTGCAATTTGTACACAGTTTAATGATTTATATGTCACTATGGAATGTGTCAAGGTGTCGTAGAGTGATCAGTTGTTAAGGCAAGATGGAGATAATAACAGTGAAAGGACTGATAATACTGTTACACGCTTATGGGGGACTGGCAAATTAGTGGGCTTTTTTTATTTTTTTCTATTGTCTTTGTTGTTCTTGGCCACCTTCCCCGACTTACATAAAAAAAAATTATAATACACACATACGCACATGCACAAACTTTAACAAATCAACTTGGGTTAGGTTAGATTAAGTTGTGTGTGTGTCTGTTTGTGAATGTCTGTTTTTGTTTTTTTTATGTAACAAGGGGAAGCTGGCCAAGAGCAAAAAGACAAGTAAAAAACCCACTAATTTGCCAGTCCCCTGATCAACTTGAATTAGAATAGATAAAGTTACATTCAGTTAGGTTAGGTAAAGGTTCACTCCCCACAGCTTAATACTTCCCTCACACACACACACTGACAGAAACTCTCTCCTTTTCTCCCCCCTACACCCTGCCAGGCATCGTTAGGGGACCCTGGGCGCTCTGCAATGCTAAGTGGGGCTGACGGCACTCTGGCCCAGCTGCTGTGTCAGGCCAAGGAGGAGAACAGAATGCTGCGACAGGAGGCCACTGAGCTGAGGTGTCGCCTGCATGATGCTCAGGCTGATACTAAGGTACGTGTTAGGGTGGCTGGTTGGCTGGTGGATGTGGGAGGGGTAGGAGTGGGTTAAATATGGAAAATTTGAATGGAAAATAGAAAAGTAAGGGAAAAAAATATTGAAGTTAAAAAGAGATGAGAGAAAGGTTTATGTTAGGGTGTGTGTGTGGCTGGATGTGGTAAGGGTATAAGGAGTGAATGAAATATGTAAAATTTGAATGGAAAATAGAAAAGTGAGGGAAAAATATATTAAAGTTAAAAAGAGATAAGAGTAAGTGTTTGTTAGGTTAGGTTGTGTGGCTGGCTGGATGAAATATGGAAAATTTGAATGGAAAATAGAAAAGTAAGGGAAAAAATATTGAAGTTAAAAAGAGATGAGAGAAAGGTTTATGTGTGTGTGTGTGGGGTGGATGTGGTAAGGATAGGAGTGGACTAAATATGGAAAATTTGAATGGAAAATAGAAAAGTAAGGGGAAAAATATTGAAGTTAAAAAGAGATGAGAGAAAGGTTTATGTTAGTGTATGTGTGTGTGTGGCTGGATTTGGTAAGGATAGGAGTGGACTGAATATGGAAAATTTGAATGGAAAATAGAAAAGTAGGGGAAAAAAAATATTGAAGTTATAAAAATGAGAGAAAGGTTTATGTGAGGGTGTGTGGGTGGCTGGATGTTGTAAGAGTAGAAAGAGTTGACTAAATATGGAAAATTTGAATGGAAAATAGAAAAGTGAGGAAAAAAATATATATATTCCCCCCACTTTTCCTTACACCAAACACAACTCGTAACTTTTCACTTCATTTCATCGTATTTCATTCCCCTCAGGTGCTGCGGGAGGAGGTGCAGCGGTGGCGGGGGGGCGGGGAGGGGCGGCGCGGCAGTCAGGCCAACACGGCACTCACGCAACTGGCACTGCAGGAGAGAGAACAGTTCATATCACAGATGGAGGAGCTCAGTGCCAAGGTAAGAAAGAGAGAGAGAGAGAGGGGAAAAAAAATGATGGCATGGTTTTATTAGACTAACACTAAAATTTTCTCTTTACAGTATTCTTATTTGAGTCATTTATTCAGACATAGAAGGTTTGGTGATGGTATAGTGTGTATCTTTGCATTGTGTCTTTGAATGGTGTTTTTTCTCTCAAATTACCAAAGTTCATAGAGATGGGTGTGGTTATCATTGGTGTTTTTTCTCCATTGAAGCATGAAAGTATTTGTAGATTTTCACTTTGACTCATTGGTTTTCTTTTTCAATACTTTTCCTTCTCTCTTGCATTTTCCTTGGGACTTCCTCATCTTTCCCTATACTTTGCTCTCTGTCCTAGCACTTTTCCTAACTTTTTCTTCTTTTCTAACACTTTCCATTCCTTCTGTCACTCCTCATAACATTTTTTCTTCTTACTTAACACTTTTTGTCCTTCATAATATTTTTCCATCTTTCCTCACTTTTCCCTTCTTCCTAATACTTTCCCTTACTTTTCTCTTCCTCTTTTAACACTTTCCCTTCCATTTGTCACTTTCCATAACTTTTTTCTTCTTACTTAACACTTTCCCTTCCTTCTGTCACTTTTTATAGCACTTTTCCATCTTTCCTTACATTTTTCTTTCCTTCCTAAAACTTTCCCAAACTTTCATCCTCATTTTTAAACACTTTCCCTTTTCACTGTCACTTTTCATAACACTTCTCTTCTCTGGCACGTCCTGACCTTGCACTTTCCCTCTCCTTGTGGCACTCTTCCTAACCTCCTCTTGGCACTGGTCATGGGTGCCTCCACAGTGCCAGGCCTTAGAGGGAGATGTTAGAGGCCTGGTGGAGGAGAGGGAGGAACTGGTGAGGGAACTGGACGCAACACACCATAAACTTCATCGTCTTAATTACATTCTCAACACGCTCCTTAACTCTCCGCACCACTCTGCAACTAACGCTACTAACACTGGCTCGTCTGCTGCTGCCACCCCCGCCCCTCCCAAGCGCATTGTTGACCTGGATGGCATTATCACGGAAAACAGGTCAGCTGGGGTCGTTAAGTTTGTATTGGTTTTTATTTGTTTTCGTTTGTTTGCCTTTTTTCTGGGTTTTGTTTCTCCGGGATTTTTTTGTGTGTTTTGTTCTGTTTCGTGGAGAACAGGTCAGCTTGAGTTACTGGTTTATTTTTTTGTTTATTTATTTATTTGTTATTCTATTTATTTTTTTTTATTTATTGGTGTGTGGTTTGGTATCTTTTTTCTGCTTTGTATTTTTTATTTATTTGTGCATGTTTTGCTGGTATTTTTGTTTTTTATGGAATGACTTTATTTTCTTTTGCTTTTTTACTTTTGTCTCCTTTGTATGTGTAATGATTTCGTACTTCAAAGGAATTTTTTTTATTTCATGTTCATTTACTCATTTCTTACCACTTTTTCTTCATGATTCTGTGAATGAACGAATGAATGATACCTTTATTTCACAAGACCTTTGAAAACACCCTGTAACTTCTACCACTCACTATTAACCATGAAAACCTCAGTAACTTCCACTACACCATGTCAACTTTACTCTCAGAACCACAAAACCACCCTTGAAAACCCCCAGTAACTTCCACTATACTCAGTCAAGTTTACCCTCAGAACCACAAACACACCCTTGAAAACCCCCAATAACTTCCACCACACCCTTCAGAGCTGGGAAGATAACACAGCAAACACATGAAGCTACAAACTTTAATCTATTCCTCTCACACCTTTAGATACTTGCAGCAAAGACTGAAGCAGGCTGAAGAGGAGGTTACCCTGGCCAGGAGCAACTCATTCAAATACAAGGTTAGGGATATGCATGTATTAAGATTGTATTGTAATATTTGGGAAGGAAGAAGAAAGCTTGTGTTTTTTTTCTTATGTTTTCACTGATGTAAGAGGGGAAACTGGCTAAGGACATGAAAAAGGGAAAAAAAGAGAAGGAAGAGAGGTACATATAAGGAGGAATTGAAAATAGAAGATTAGAGGAAGGGATAAAAAAAAAAAAAGGAAGGTTCAAGAAAATAGACGCAAAAAATGAACTTTTCACAAACTTAAAAACATTTACAAGCTATGAATTTATGTCAGTAATCTCACATTTCGACATAATTAGACTATAATGGCATTCTCCCTCCCTCCCTCCCTGTCTGTCTGTCTGTCACTGTGACCACTGTTCCTGGTCACCCAACAGTCTGCCCTGGAAAGGTGTCGGTCGCAGGGATCTGTCAAGCTTGGGACCTCAGAGAACCTTATTGTCACCCCTAAGCAAGGTACCTGAGCTTTATTTCTATTTAGTACATCTTTATCCATTCTCTCTGTATCTTCCTGTCATTTTCTTGTTTTCTCTTTGTTTTTGTCATCCTTTTTTTTTCATATTCCTTCTTTTTTTTCTTTTCATTTTTTTTATTGTCTTTTCCATACTTATCTTTTCTTCTTTTTCATCTTTCCTCTTGTCTTTTCCATTGTCTTCTCTTCTCTTTCTTTACTTCTTTCTCATCTTTCTTCTTGGCTTCTTATCTTTACTTCAGTTTTCCTTTTCACCTCTCTCTCTCTCTCTCTCTCTCTCTCTCTCTCTCTCTCTCTCTCTCTCTCTGTTAACCTGAAATTGGTGTTGTACTTAAGCCATGATAATAATATGAAGCTGTTGATGAGATATTGGCTAAATACAACACTAATTTCCATAGGATAAGATGAATTTTGAGACAGTTCATCTAAGAAAAAGTTACATGCTTAAGAAACTCAGTTAATACCAAGGATTCTAAGTAATTATAATATCCTTGGTTAATACGGGGCCCTTAATGATCCTAGTCTCTCTCTCTCTCTCTCTCTCTCTCTCTCTCTCTCTCTCTCTCTCTC
>JAHFWG010000292.1:75783-88950 GCA_020233015.1 Callinectes sapidus | reverse complement strand
CTGCAGGAGTACCGGGGCGAGGTGGGCGGGGTGGCGGCGGAGAGTGACCTGCGCTCCCTGTGTGTGGCGCTGGTGGACGCCCTGGGCCAGCGCTCCAGGGCACTGCGCACACAACGCTCCGCCAACAGGTCAGTTGCTGCTGCAGGTGGTTGAAGTACTGCCTGTGTGTTGGGTCATGTCATGTCATGCCACATTTCATTGAGGTACGGGAAGTCCTTGTCTTCACCATAGAAACCCTCTGGTGAACCGGAACCCATTTTTACCTACAGTATAATTATATAATAATAATTATTAGATAGGGATGGATGCGTTTCACCACATGATTGGACATTGAGGTTCAGCAGACACATAGATAGTATGTACATTAATTATTAAGGTATATACGTACAGAAGGCTTAGGACAGCAGCAGCTGCCCAGCAGAAGCACTGCTGCAGCAACAGCTTTAGTATCGGTGTTCCTTGCAAAACGTCACTTTCTGCCCTAAGTTTGCAAACAGTGCCTTCTTGAGGGTTCGCCTTATTAACATCAACAAAAAGAAGGTTTTGACCATAAATGTATATACAAGTAATTCGTTTTACGCGAGTCTGTTTTACGCTTTTGTATTACATGACGTCCAAGATCCAGATAAAAGTTTGCAATTTTCATGCACTTATATCTACGCAGTGTTACATCGAGTGGCCCTTTTGGCGCGTTTTTTTTTTTTTTTTTTTTTTTTTTTTTTCTTTTTTTTCGGGAGAAAATTGTTTTCAAGTCCAATACACGGCAATATTTTTACCGAAGTATTTATGGATTATTATATTGTGTAAGAGGTGACACTATTGTGTTTTGAAGCACTGTAAGGCTGATTATTGTTCCTATGAAAATACACCGCTATTTTTCAAAAGAAATGTACATATATACATCTTTAAGTTGCGTAAATTGATAATCATTGACTAATGGGTGTATTCACTTGGTGTAAGGCTCCACTGGATAAAGCTGTGTGTGAAGTACGATCAGTGTTGTGTTGTTAGGGGTGCGCAGTAGGCGTGTGGAGTGAGGAGTGTACAGACAGTGTTGTATGTAAACACAGGCGGGCGGTGATCAGCTGACGTGACAGGTGGGTGGCGGTGGCGGTGGCCATACCGGCGGCGGCGGCGGCAGAGGAAAGGGCATGATCAAGACCCGCCCCGCCCCGCTGGCACTCAAACCACACCAGCAGCACCACCACCCACATGTCTTGTACACACACGCCTTCCCCCTCACCATGCCTCCCAAGCGTCAAGCAAGTCAGGATGCCAAAAGTCCCACCAAGAAATCCAGGAGATCCGTCACCCTGGAACAGAAGATAGAAGTGCTGGACAGGTACAGAAATGGGCAGAAGACGTCAGTCATTGGCCAAGCTATGGGTTTGAGAGACAGCACTCTGCGTACTATTCGGAACAATGAGGTGAAGATCCGGGCCAGTGTGAGGGCAGGCTCCACACTGATATCAGCCACCACCTCCTACTCCAGACCACCTGTTATGGAGAAGATGGAGAAATTGCTGTCCACTTGGGTAAACCATCAAAACAAGGCAAGTGTTCCACTCAGCATGGGCCTCATCCAAGCCAAGGCAAAATCCATCTATAACGACCTGGAAGGGAATGACAAGAAGCCCTTCACTGCCAGCTCAGGGTGGTTTGCCAACTTCAGGAAGAGATATGGGTACCACAACATCAGGATGACTGGTGAAGGTTCTGATGGTGACAGAGCTGTTGGTGAGTACCCTGCCTTCCTTAAAACCATCATCGAAGAAGGAGACTACTCAGCCAGACAAGTCTTCAACATTGATGAGACTGGGTTGTACTGGAAAAAACTGCCCAAGAGAACGAATATTTCTGCAGAAGAAGCCACAACACCAGGGTTTAAAGCCTCCAAGGACCGGTTCACTGTCATGTTTGGATGCAACGCAGAGGGAAACTGCAAACTGAAACCAGTGGTCATCCACCATTCTGAGAATCCCAGAGCCCTCATGGTAAGAAAAAGAATACTTGTTCAGTGTTTACTATATAAGAAATATGTAATGGAAATAATGAGATAGAGAGAGAGAGAGATTCACACACACACACACACAGTTGCTATTCAAGGTGACCTCAGACCTCCACAACTTCCCACCACAGCCCCACGGTTACCACGATCAGCTCCTGAACTCACTGCGGTGTGTGAATCATAACATAATCCTGCAAAGGTGTTCATCTTATCTAAGTGATATAGTGTTGGATAAAGACTGACAAAAGGTCCTTCCTTTGCCAAGTGTGGCCGTTGGTCTCCTTAGACTTCAGGAAGTGTGTTTTGGTATCCTTCACCATCCAAGCCAAAACAAATTTAATCCTAGCTAACTTAACCCTTAAACCAATCTAACTTCAGCTAGTCTAACTAACTTAAAAAAATGCCATTGTGGGAAACATTGGGCCGTCATCAGGGGCCATGTTGACCAGTGACCATTATCCCGACACACACACACACACACACACACACACACACACACACACACACACACACACATACTACCATTCAAAGAATCCTAGAGCCCTCAAGAAAAGAAAAAAGTAGATACCAAATTAGTTAAAATTACTGTAAAAGAAAAATAAAACAGAAGGGAGGGAGGGAGGTTTGGAAAGCCACAACACACACATGCACACAAACAGTCCTCAAGATTCTCATTTTCGGTTTCTACAGTGTTGTCTCTTCACATTGCAGGGTTTTGACAAAGCCTTCCTGCCAGTTCACTGGTATGCAAACAAGAAGGGTTGGATGACATCAGGTGTGTTCAGCGACTACTTTAAGAATAAATTACACAGTGAATTGGAGATCTACTGCAAACAAGAAGGCATCCCTTTTAAGATTTTGTTGCTGCTAGATAATGCTGCCAGCCACCCACACACACTTTGTGACATCAGCGAGAACATCAAACTTGTATTTTTACCACCCAGTAAAACATCCATACTTCAGCCTTTAGACCAGGGTGTAATACTAACATTCAAATTGTATTACCTACGATCTATCTTGGCCGACATGATGAAAATAACCAACGAGAAAGGCACGAGCACTAGGGATTACTGGTGCAACTTCAGCATAAAGAATGCTCTCAACTTTGTGAAGATGGCTTGGGATGAAGTGCCATCAAAGTGCACAAATGCTGCGTGGAAAAATCTCTGTCCACAGTTTGTCCACAGTTTTAGAGGATTCTCTGTTGAAGATAACATAGCAGCGACAAAGCAAAAGACGGTGGCGCTGGCCAATAAGGTCGGCTTTGACGAAGTAGAGGAAGATGGAATAGATGAGTTGCTACAGTCTCATCATGTTGAATTAAGCAATGAAGATCTCCTGGAGTTGGAAAGCATACGATTGAAAGAACAAGAAGCAGCAGAAGCATCACACGCCCCACAACAACAACAGCGTGTCTTGTCACACTTGGTGCTGTCGCAGGCCGTGGCTAAGTTAAGGGAAGCCCTCGATTTGATCGAGGAAAACGATCCAAATGTACGAAGAAGCTCATCAGTGTCTCAGAAAGTGTTGTCACATTTTGGGTGTTATATAGATATGCTGCGAGAAAAACAACAGAAGACCGTCCACATGGAAACGACTTTATTCCTCACCAGGGAACTGGGAGAGGAAGAAGCACAGTTAGATGAGGATCTGCAGTGGGAACTGGACCTAAAGGAGGAACTACTAAAGGAAGATGGGTTAGAGTTTGAATCACAGTAACAACCAATAAAGGTACAAACAGTCATACCTCTTGTTTGTTTTACATTGTGTTTTTGTTTTATTTACATGACCTCTTCATTTACACAAGTATTACGTAAACTATATAAGACAGTAACATCTCCTCGGGAATTGTTGTTATTGTCACATGATTATACACATTTATTATAATCATGAATCAGTACTATCAGTAATAAAAAAGTAATCATTCCCTAATACGCACCATATCTGCAAATTTAACATAAACCAAACTATCATAAAACAAGGACTTCCTGTACATGAGTTTAGAATTTTAAGTACCTGTATACAGTTGGTTAGGAATAGAGATATGTACAGTTGCCCATAAATCCAGATACATTTCAGGTTAAAAACTGAAATATACAATCACCACCAACACCATCAATAATAATAACAACAACAACAATGATGATCTTTCCAGAGTCCTTGTTAACCGTGTGAATGAACTTGAGCGTCGATTGCTGGACCAAAGCAGCCACGGGGGGAAAGGCAGTGTAGGGAGTGACACGGGAGACGGGGAGGCCACAACAGAACTCCCACTGGCCACACAGGAGCTGATGGAGGGCTACACACCGCCTGCTGGCCGAGGATGCCTGGCGTGGGTGAAGGAGGAGGATGCATCTCGTGATCCCAGGTTAGCAAAGTTCTTGGGACGTTTCTCCTCATCTCAGCCTCCCGTGCAGAGAGAGATGGGTGACGGTGGGGACGCAGAGGCACAGATGACTGGGGAACGGGAGGCAGCCAACACTGACACAGACAGTGGAGGGAAGCAAAATGGGAGAGAAAACACAGACAGGACAAAGGATAATGAAAAGATAAGCGAACATAGCGAAGATCAAAAGACAAATGACACCAAGGCTCACCAAGAAATTATTAAAGAAGAGGAGGAGGAGGAGGAGGAGGAAGAGGAAGAAGAAGACATCCCTCTCCTTGCCACAGACTCCCAGCAGCCTCAGAGAGCAGTGGGTGATGAGCTGGAGGAAATTGTCCCCCTTGACCAGCTGGATGCGTACATTAAGGAGATGCAGATGAACAGGAGACGCTCAGCACACAAGGGCAAGGCAGAGAAGAGGAATGCGAAGAACGAAAAGGCAGAAAATGAAGAACAAACCAACCTGAAGAAGGAAAGGGAGACAGAAGTGGAGGAAGGAATTAGAGAGACGGGGAGACAAGAAACGAACACGCAGAAGAAAGTAAATAAAGGCGAAAGAAAGGAAACTAGAGAACACCAACAAGAAGCAGATGAGAGTAGAAGAGGAGAGGCAGAGGGAGAGACAACAGAAGCAAACGAGAACACCAGCGCAAGAGAACAAGAAACACACAACACAAAAACCGAAAAACAAGAACCGAATCAAAACAACACTGAGAAAAACCCCAAAGAAGAAGATGAGGAGGTGGAGGAAGATAATGAGGACGATGATGAGAGTATTGATTTAGACCTCAGTGACTATGACAGCGACAATGACAACTTGGATCTGGCGCTGAAGGAATGGAAAAACGACTGTGGGGGGAAGGTTGGTGGGGAGGTGTCTTCTCCAGCACGGGGGGGGAAGAAGGAAGGTTTTAGGCTGTGGAGGAAGGAGAAGAGGGGCAGCGATGACCTGGAACTGCCGTCAGCCCTCCAAGCTCTTCTCGATAAGGCAACTGTGGCGGCCAAGATGGAGGACAGCGGCTGGACGACGTGAGGGTTAAATATCTCAGGGTATTTAAATGTGTGGGTTTTTTTTATGCGTTCTTTATTTTTGTTTAGTGATTTCTCAGTTGAAGGTATAATGTTTGTTGTCTTGTATACTGTGTTATTCATTATAAACACACACACACACACATATTTATCTCTTCTCTTTAAAAAATACACACACATACACACATACGTTCTTTATTAAACTAAACACAAACATGTAAACTATTGCCACTTCTAATTCTGTAAAGTACACATGTCAAATATGTACACAAGAAATACCAACACACACACACATACACACATTCACAATTCCCATAACACAATTACTCCCAAGAAGATCATAATGACATAATATAAATAGAACTCATAACTAATCTTCATAAAGTGCCCATAGCTCATAACAAATTCTCATCATCTCACTCCCATAACAATACAGGAAGTTGTCAGACTAACCACATACTTGCCTTGCTTTTCAACCATTGAGGACAAGCACTTTCAATGAGTGTTTGTATCAATTTCCTTTTAACCTGTATCTCAATGGACACTTTCTCATTACTCCAGCACAGCCTCAGGTCTTGTAATGTTAAGCCCACAAAGCCACCAGGAAGTGTATCTTGGTCTTGTCTGGAATCATTGCCTCTTGAAGAACCTGTGCAGAAAGTATTGACAATAACCTTAATATCTTCCTACTGAAATTTGTGAGGGAGAAATGCAACACATGTTTATATAAATGCATAATCTACGTTTTATGGAAGAGAAGGGGTGGTGGTGAGCAGTGTAAGTCTGTGGTGTGGTGTAGTGAGGTGAAGTTAGCAGAGCCTTTATTAGGAGCTCAAGTTCTCATCTGAGTATTTACCATCTACATCTAGTTAAAGAAATGGAAAGCTGGGTGTGGTGAGTGCAATAGTAATGTGTGTAAGTGTGTGTGTGTGTGTGTGTGTGTGTGTGTGTGTGTGTGTGTAAAAAGACTGTATCTGTTATCATTTAAGTGCCATAGAGAACAAATGCCAAAGAAATAAAAATAAGTGTGTTTACTGTGTCATGTAATAATTAAGAGCCAGAAAGTTAGAATGCTGTGTTTGTTGTCCATTAAGTGCATCAAGAACAAACATGAAGAAACTAATGTATTACGTATATGTTAACGATTAAGTGCCACAATGAATGGAGGAAAAAATTAATATATTTGACGAGTACTGAAGATCTGCATGCAAGTCAAGATGTGAGGTAGTGTGAGGTCAGGTTAGGTTAGGTTAGACTGAACACTAAGCTCTCTCCTGTACAGCATGATGAAGGTGAGTGAAGTGATGGGTGTCTAATACAAGATCAACTGGCGGCCAATGACATGTGGTGTGTGTTAGGGTGATGGTATGTGAAATGCTGTCAACCTTCCTCTCTAGACTGTTGCCTTTTACATATTACTCCACCTTGTATTAGTGAGTAGAGTTTGGTTAAGGACTGAATGTGTGTGTGTGTGTGTGTGTGTGTGTGAGAGAGAGAGAGTGACGTACACATGCCTGTTAATATTATGATTCAATACACATCTGCCTTTCAATTTCTATCCCTTCTGTGAAATACTTAATACCTCAAAACACCAAGAACTGAATAAAATGATCTGACATCACCACCATAGGATACAGTGATAGAAATAGACCAGCAGAGAAAAAAATGCTGGCACAAGAAACACAAGATATGAAAAACAAAACATCTTTAGAGACAACACACACTACAGAAGAGAAGGGGAAGGAGGAAGAGGAAAGTATAGGCCCCAAGAAATGACACTTTGTATCTGGTGCTGAGGGATGAAGAACAACTAGAGAGGGAAGGGAAGCAGGGAAACACAAAATAGAAACACTATAACATCTTAAGAGAAAAAAAACATGAACGAAGAAAAGGAGGAGGAGGAAAGTATTAACACCAAAAACTGACAACTTCTATCTGGCACTGAGGGAATGGAAGAACAACTAGTAAGAGAAGATTGGCAGGCAAAGCCCCTCCTCACCAGCAGTGACGGTGAGTGCCACCATAGATAGGGCCAGTCAGGGTCATCTGGTACCGAGAGTCTTGTGTCTCTCCTGCTGCAGCTGCTCCCTCTCCTCAGGCGGCAGCTGTTCCTCCATTTCCTTCAGTTTCTTCTCGTTGTATTTCTGTTGTATTGATAGGGCTTCATTAGATACAATAGGAAACTTTATACCAAAATAACAATAACCCCTTCACTACTGGGATGCATTTCCATATTTATTCAGTTTATTTGTCAATTTTATACAACTTCAGAAAGTCATGTAGAGATTAAAATAGTACTGCGGTGAAGGGAAAAAAGCCAAGTTCACCTTAACACAAGGCTTTACTCAGCTAGTACCCAGGACACCGTACAGGACAAGTGGCTGGAGGCAACGGACTCCAGGGCAGAGAAAAATTCATTAAGTAACCTTTGGAACAACGTTCTGAACCATTCCCCAAAACATTCACTACACAAATCAGAACTAGAATAGACTCATTATCACCACAAGTACAGACTCTAACTATAAAGTTTCTGACCCCCATAGACTCTTCCAAATGTCAATAAAATTGTCTAATCATACCCAAAACTCATGTTAAAAATGTATCATATTAATGAATGTGTTAAATACAGTGAAAATTTTAGTTATTTGCCTAAATTTGTGGAAGAAAAGTTACGTGTTTAAGAACCTCTACTGTTTTAATCCCAATGTGAGTTTCTGAAGCTGTAGAAAATTGGCAAATAATAGGTATGCAGAATGAACATAACAACCTGTAAAGAGAAACATAAAAATTTAGTTCCAGTCTATACCAGCAGAATACAAGTGAAGCAGGACAGAACCAGCAGACCTTGAGGAAGATGAAGCCGTGTCTCATGGAAGCAGCGCGGTGGAGGGAGCGCACTGTGGCCGGCACTCCCCCCACCTCCGAGATGAAGGGCAGAGACGACGCCACCAGCCGATGGGGTCCTCGCCCACTGCTGATGAAGGCAATGAACGTTTCTGGGTTCATGTACTTCACTGTGGAGGAAATGAAGGAAGTGAAAGGTTAGCACTGTTTCTTGTGTGTTTATTTGATTTATCTAGGAGTTAATTTCCTTGCTTTTTTGAGGAGAGGGAAAAATGAAGATAGTGAAGGGATAGTAATGTTTCTCATCTGTTTATTTGATTTATCTATGAGTTGATTTCCTTGGATTTTGGGGGGAGGGGAAAAAATGAAGATAGTGAAGGGTTAGTAGTGTTTCTTGTCTTCTTATTGATTTTATTTACGAGTTAATTTCATTCTTCTCATTGCTTTCTGAAGAGGGAGAAAACTTTATGAGTTCATTTCAGGGTAAAGAAAAGTGTTGGTGAAAAGATTAGCATTTGTCTTTTTATTTCATTCTTTTCATCGTTCTTTGGGAGGGTGGGAAAAAATGAAGATTATGAAGGGCTGTTTCTTGTTTATTCATTCATTTTTCTATTTATTTATGTGTTAATTTCACTAAAGAAAATTAAGTGAGTGAAAAGATTAGAATTCATATTTTTACTTCATTCTTTTCATTGTTTTGTCTGATATTGTGCTTGAAGAAGAGTGAATATGACATGACCAGAATGAATAAGATAAAATAATAGTAATAAATCAATAGAAATGAATCATGTATTAATTAGAGCATAACAAGTGTAAATAAATAACAGTAGGTAATTAAACACCTTACTACTACTACAACAACAACAACTAGCACCACCACTACTACTACTACTACTACTACTACTACTACTACTACTACTACTACTACAACAACTACCACCACTACTACTACTTCTACTTCTACTACTACAACACCTACCACTACTACTACTACTAGCACCACCACTACAACAACAACAACAGCTATTACTACTACTACCACCACCACCACCTCTCTCACCCCCAAACCCCGGGATGACCGCCGCCACCCCGTAGTCTCCGTGCATCCTCCTGACAGCCTCCAGCACTGTGTTATGTAGGGCGCTCATCCTTACGCTCTTCCTCCCTCGCTCCGGCACCACCTCCACCACCACATACCTTAGACACAGAGAGAGAGAGAGAGAGAGAGAGAGAGAGAGACGTATTAAAACCAGGACTATTTATATTAACATGTCACACTACACCATATGATTGAATTTCCGTCCACTCTTCTCTGTCGTGGCAATATTTCAAGACTTTGGGGAGGAAAGGAGAGGGAGAAAAGGGGAAGAGAATTACGTACCTTCTCTTGAATCTCACCATGCTGACAGAGAGAGAGAGAGAGAGAGAATCTTCTATGTAAGGACTGTTTCTATGTTTTTATGTCTTTAAATGGCCTTTTTCACTCTTCATCTTGCATTATATTATCTTTTCTGTGTATTTAACTGAGCAGGACTTTATTTTACAGTTATATTCTTTGATATTCTAAAGGTTAACGAATAGATAGCTTTAAATCTTATTGGGAAGCACATAGGTTGAGATGAGAAGCAAAATATCGACATTGGCCATATTTTAAAAAAAGATATCATTATACCTAAACTTGTATGAAAAAATGTATGTATATTTTATCTCATCTCGAAATATTTTACAGTTGAGATGAAAAGAAGTTAGAATATTATTGACACCTGTTTGTTTTGGCAGGGATGTTGCCATGGTAACCGGTAAACATTGCCCACTCTTTGTAAAATATTAATAATGCCAATAAGGAAATAACTACATAATGAAGCCATATCATAACAAACCAATGCGTAATCTGTAACCAAATACGCTAGAAAAATTAATAAACCCACAATAACATAATCTATATATACAGCAAGAGAGGAGAGAAAGAGACGGAGGCAGAGAGAGAGAGAGAGAGAGAGAGAGAGAGAGAGAGGCAAGAAGCAGGAGGAAAGATAGCATATTTTCACACATTTCCCGTCCACGTTCCCTCCTCTGCAGGTGAGGAGGGAAGGTATACACAACACAAGGGAATGTTCATTGTGGAATATGCGTTGTCATCTCTCCCTTTAGTGATAGTGTGAAGGAAATGTTTGCATGATAACTCTCTATTCGATTTTCAAGAGAGAGAGAGAGAGAGAAAGAGAGAGAGTGTGTGTGTGTGTGTGTGTGTGTGTGTGTGTGTGTGTGTGTGTGTGTGTGTTTAAAGATATTGACATTATTCATTATCTAGCAAGTATTCTCATATATCCTTCAATTCTTTTATTTTAACATGTTTGACTTACTTTATTCTCTCTCTCTCTCTCTCTCTCTCTCTCTCTCTCTCTCTCTCTCTCTCTCTCTCTCTCTCTCTCTCTCTCTCTCTCTCCTACAGAATGTCTCTCCGTGCCTTGCCCCTGCAGTTCCTGAACCTCGGAGGAGAGATGATGTATGTTATTGACCAGCGACTAAGAGCTCAAGCCATCCCATACACCCAGGCTGTTAAAGGTCACTGTGGGGTCAGCTGGAGGTCAAGGGTCAGGGGTGGTTGCTGGGAAAGGTCGTGCGGGGAGGGGGGGGTTGGTCAAGATATGTGTGGGGGTGTTGTGTTAATGTGGTTGTGGTTATATATGGTTATAAGCACTATTGTGTTTTTGCTTTCTCTCTCTCTCTCTCTCTCTCTCTCTCTCTCTCTCTCTCTCTCTCTCTATCTCTATCTCTCTCTCACTCTCCCACACTCCCAAACTGTCACACTCACTCTCTTTGCACACTCTTTACTCTAACCTAACCTTACCTAACCTAACCTAACCTAATCTCCTTCCTCCCTCCCCCCCCAGTCCGCAACGACATCATCACCATCATGTTGAACCGTCGTTTTGTGGAGGAAGTCTTCACCCCTCAAGAGATCTACAGCAGCTCGGCCCTCAGAACAGTATTTGACAAGCTTGCCCACGCCTCCATTATGCGCCTCAACCCCCCCAGCATGGATAAGGTCAGCTCAGGTCAGGTTAGGTTAGGTTAGGTTAGGTTGGGTTGGGTTGGGTTGGGTTGGGTTATAGTTGTTGCATTCTAAACTGGCAGCTTTTGTGTGATTTTGATGGGTTTTTCCTTTTTTATCTATTCCTGTTTCACTTCCTCCTTCTCCTTCATTTCTTTCACCATCTCACCATCACTACTGTATCATCACCACCACCCCTCCTCACCTTCTACCACCTTTACTATCTCACTATCACCTTACCATCAACTCAGTCTCATCACCACCACCATTTTATCACCACCACTCATCACCATTCCCTCCACCACCATCACCACCACCACTACCATCTCACCATCATTCTATCACCACCCTTCACTAACATTCCCTCCATCACCATTTTATCACCACCACCATAACACCATTTCATCACCACCACTCATCACCATTCCCTTCACCACCATCATCACCACCACTACCATCTCACCATCATTCTATCACCACCCTTCACTAACATTCCCTCCATCACCATTTTATCACCACCACCATAACACCATTTCATCACCACCACCATCACCACCACCCTCACCACCACTCCCCCAAACAGCTGTACGACCTGATGGTGATGGCCCTGAAACAACAGCTGCTCTCGTGCCAGTCACCCCGAGAAGTGTTACTAGTCACTCTGAACCACCTGGATGCCCTCAGGGAGTACGCCACACTACCCCAGGCCGCTGCACAGGTGGAGGCTGCCCTTAACCTCTTCCGCCAGGTGAGTTGAGGGGTAAGAACATTATAAGGTGGAGACTGCAGAAGGTCAGTATTGATCTATATGAGGCAGCCCCTTTAATCATAATATTTATCCAACCAATAATAAAACAAGTGAATGAAAAAAAGTAAAAACAAATAAACATACAGAAAAAAATAAAATAGAAAAGAAAAAAAACACAAATAAAAAAAAAGCAAACGAAACAGAAAAAAACAGATAAACAAATGAATAAAACACCCTAACTAACTGGAATCATCTCTATCTATACTCTCATCTAACCATTTTGTAAAGCTTCCTATTGACTCTGCGCTCACTTCATGTTTATCCAGCCTATTCCAGTTAGTTAGGGTGTTTTTATTCATTTGTTTATCTGTTTTTTTCTGTTTCGTTTGCTTCTTTTTATTTGTGTTTTGTTTTCTTCTTTTATTTACTTGGTTTTCTTCTATATGTTTATTTGTTTTTACTTTGTTTTTTCATTCACTTGTTTTATTATTTTCAGTTTTTTTTATTTGATCGTGTTTTCTTTATTTATCTGTTTTATTTATTCTATGTATGTAATTTTCTTTTTCATTAATTTTTACTTTTTGTTATGTCAAGGGTTTAAAGTTGGCCAAGGGTAAATAAAGACAATAGTAAGATGAAGAGCTCCACTAATTTGTTACTTCTTAGAGGTTCAAAAAGAGTTAATTTCCATGTTTGGTGTTGATTCTTAAGTGTTGTCTTATAGTTTTGTTTTTGCTTTGTTTGTTTGTCATTCTTTCTTGAAATGCTTCACTGTTTATCCTTGTTGCTGTTTTCATTATCTCCTTTTCTTCTCTTCCTCTTCCTTCTCTTATCTTGTTATTTTTATTTGTTTTTTTTTCCATCTTTTACTTCTCTCGCTCTCTCTTTCAGCTCTTGTTTATTTTTCATTTTCTTCCCTCTACACTATATTTTCTTCCTTTTCTCTCAACTTCTCTCCTTTTATTTCTTCTTACACTCTCTCCCGCTCTATTTTCTTCCTTTTCTCTCATCTTCTCTCCTATTATTTCATCCTACATCTCTCTCTCTTTCTCTCTCTCTCTCTCTCTCTCTCTCTCTCTCTCTCTCTCTCTCTCTCT
>JAHFWG010000292.1:61851-75763 GCA_020233015.1 Callinectes sapidus | reverse complement strand
TCTCTCTCTCTCTCTCTCTCTCTCTCTCTCTCTCTCTCTCTCTCTCTCTCTCTCTCTCTCTCTCTCTCTCTCTCTCTCTCACACCCTCATTCTGTTACAGACATACCTCAGCATGCCAGAATGGGAGGTGTGGGCAGCCCGCCTTGCTCTTCTCTCCTTCGTTCAGGACATCAAGATCCGAGTGTCAGTGTTCCTCAAGCATAACCTTCAGACACCCACTGGCACCCTGGCTCTCCCCCGCCCTGGCCCTGTGCCGATGGGTAAGTTTGAGTTATGTGTGTATTGGTGTTGGTGGCAGTGGTTTTATGTATCTATTTATCAATGTAACTAACCTAACTATCTCTATTTATCTATTTATCTGTCTCCGTCACCCCCCATCTCTCCTCCCCCAGGCAGTGAGGTCCCAGGGGTGGTGCGGGTGATGGCGGGCCAGAGGGAGGTGGTGGCGGTCTTCAGGTTTCCTCCTGGTGGTGACTTCACTCCCCCAGCCTCCCCCGGCTCCCTTGATCCTGTGGGGCCGCGAGGCACTACCCTTGGCACTAATATGTGAGTGGAGAGGCACAGAGAGAGAGAGAGAGAGAGAGAGAAGGGCTTTTTGAATTTAGATAGATGTAGTGTATTTGTTATTTTATTTTATTGCTGCCTTTGTTTCTGCTACTACTACTACTTCTACTACTACTACTTCTACTACTACTACTACTACTACTACTACTACTACTACTACTACTTCTACTACTACTACTACTACTACTACTACTACTACTACTACTACTACTACTCCTACAGGTATGCAGTATCAAGTGAGGAGAGCAGTGTTGCCACCTCTTCAAGCCAGACCTACCCTCACCCCCCCAACACACATGGCCAGCCGCCCAGCAGGTTAGTAAAGGGAGAGCCAGGTTTGTTATACATTTATACACACACACACAGACATATATATTGTTTGATTCACACTGTTTAAAGAGAGAGCCGGGGTTTGTAATATGTTTATACACACACACACACACATACACACACAAACATAGATATATATTGTTTGATTCACACTGTTTAAAGAGAGAGCCAGGATCTATAATACATACACACATCCACACATTCACATATATTCATTGTTTGATTTATATTGCTTCTGTTTTACACGACCTCTTCAACAACGCAATACTCACATGAATTGACAGTTATCGGTATTAATGGTGACTGTTTGTTATTTGTCAGGTTCATGTAGTATATATATGTATCATCTCCATACATTCATACAGACAGACATCTATACTGTAATACCTAATCCTTCTTAATCTCCAGTAAAAAAGAAAATATACAATAATCTAATTTCTCCGCACAATAAAGAATAAAAACAATAACCTAACCTAATTTGTTCTTCTCCCCCCCTAACCTAACCTAATTTGTTCTCCTCTCCCCCCTAACCTAACCTAATATGTTCTTCTCCCCCCTAACCTAACCTAATTTGTTCTTCCCCCCCTCTAACCTAACCTAATTTGTCTCCCCCCCAGTGATGGCTCAGCAGGTTCAGGAGGAGTGAGAGGGCGAGGAATGACTGAACTGAACCTCCTGGCACAGCTCATTGGGTCAGCTTCCTCCAGCAAAGAATTCCGTCTTAACTTGTTCCCGTCAGAGGAGGAGGATGAGGAGGGGTTAGTAGGTGGTGGTGGTGGTGGTGGTGGTGGTGGTGGTGGGGGATAGAGGAATTAGTCATGTTTTTCCTCACTCCTCTGTTCTTCTTATATTACGTGTTTAGTTTTAGTGGAGGAAAAAAAGGTGTTTGCTAATTGTTTTCATTTCTTACTTTTTTATTCATTCTTGTGGTGTGAGGTCAGTAGTAGTAGTAGTAGTAGGAGGAGTAGTAGTAGTAGTAGTAGTAGTAGTAGTAGTAGTAGTCTGTTCTTATGACAATGTGTTTTTAGTGGGGGGAGAGAGAGAGAGAGGATAAAGTTTGCTCATTCTACTCTCATTCTTCATTATTCACTCCTTATCTCTATTTCCTTCCTATTATCATTCATTTCTATCTCCTCCTTATCATTCCTCCATTCTTCAATCAACATCTTTATCCCATCTTCTTTTATTTTTATCTATTCTCTTTCTCTCATCTTTTTTTCCTTCTATTCTATTCACTCCTTATCTCTTTATTTCCTTCCTATTATCATTCATTTTTATCTCCTCTTTATCATTCCTCCATTCTTCAATCAACTTCTTTATCCTATCTTCTTTTATTTTATCTACTCTCTTTCTCTTATTCTTTTTTTCCTTCTATTTTATTCACTCCTTATCTCTTTATTTCCTTCCGATTATCATTCATTTCTATCTCCTCTTTATCATTCCTCCATTCTTCCATCAACTTCTTTATCCTATCTTCTTTTATTTTATTTATTCTCTTTCTCTTCCTTCTCTTCTATTCACTCCTTATCTCCATTTCCATTTTATTGTTATTCATGCATTCATTTCTATATCTTATTCTTCACTGTTCAATCTCCTATTTCCTTTTATCATTTCTACCCTCCTCCTGTCTCATCCTGTCTCTTCTTTGTGTTCTATCCACTCCTTATTTCCTTATTTCCTTTCTATCAATTTCTATCTTCCCATTTATCATTCATCCACCTTTTAATTAACTTCTTTATCTTGCAGGGCGGATGGAGAAGGAACAGTGGAGTGGGCGGAGGGAGGCGGGTGTCACTCCACTATTACCATTGAAGGAAGGGTGAGGGATGCAAGACCTGAGCTGGGACAGATTATGAATGAACTAAGTGACCTGACCCTACACTCCAAAGATGACCTCATAGCCCCACACGATGATAAAGGACAGGATCTTCTTGACCTTATGGATAGTGTGTAGTGGTGGGGGTGATGGTGGTGGTGTATAGTGTTGTGTAGTTTGCCTCTTGTTTTGTGATTTTGTTTTCTTTGTTTATCTGTTTCCTTTTTTTTTTTAGTCTGTTTCTTTCTTCCTACTTTTTATTTTTATTTATTGTTTTTATTATTTTCTTGATTTATTTTGTGATTGTTTTCTTTTGTTTTTCTTTTTCTTTAGTCTGTTTCTTTCTTCCTACTTTTTATTTTTATTTATTGTTTTTATTATTTTCTTGATTTATTTTGTGATTGTTTTCTTTTGTTTCAGAATTTTTTTTTCAGTCTTTCTCTTTCTGTCTTTTTCTCATTTTTTATTTTTATTGGTTCCTTTTTTCCTTGCTTTGTTTTGTGATTGTTGTCTTGTTTTTGTTCATTCCCTTTTCTTTTCTTTTTCAGCTTCTTTCTCTTTTTCTTCTTTTCTTTTATTCTCTGTTTTCTTTTCTTCAGTCTTTCTCTTTCTCTTTTTTTTTTACTTTTTATTTCTATTTACTCCTTTTTCCTGCTTTGTTTTGTGATTATTGTCTTCTTTTCTTTCACTCTTTTCTTTACTTTTCTTTTTTTCAGCTTCTCTCTCTCTTTTTTTCTCCTTTTCTTCTATTCTAGTTTTGTTGATTGGTTTGAAATGAATGGCATGTTTTTTGTCTTCTCATCTTCTCTATTTTTATTCATTTCTCTTTCATCCTCTTTTTCTTCATCTCTCTTTTCTTCTTGCTTATTTACATCTCCTCTTTCATCATCTATTATAAATGTTTGCTTGCTTATCCTGTCTCTCTCTCTCTCTCTCTCTCTCTCTCTCTCTCTCTCTCTCTCTCTCTCTCTCTCTCTCTCTCTCTCTCTCTCTCTCTCTCTCCTCTCCATCATTCATGTCTCCTTGTTTTCCCATTAGATTAGATTTATCCCTTCCTCTCAAGACTTATCCATTTCTTCACTCTCTTTCTCTTTTCCTCTTCTTATTTCCCCATCTCTTCTTAAGACTCTCCTATTCCTCTTTCTTTTTCTTCTATCACTCATATTTTCTCTCTCATATTTCCCCAGTTCACCACATTAACCTCTTCCTTTTAAGCCAATTTAAAGTCAGCAAGTCAAGATAGACTCCCAGTAAGATGCAGATAATATAATAAGGAGTTTATCTGTTGTATTTCTCTTTCTCAGGCACTACTCACCACACCCTTCCTGTTCTCTTAGCTGTGATATTGTTAAGCACTTTTTGCACCAAGGTATAAAAGATGTACACTGGAGCTACCCTGTGTGTTCTCTTGTTCCTTGGGTATTGTATGTATCTGTTGGGGTATATGTACTAACAGAGGGAGATTTTGTTTAGTTTTTTTCTTGTATGGATGGGTGGGTGGTAGTAGTAGTAGTGGTAGATACATGACTGATCTTTTTCCCTCTCTCTCTCTCAGGATACATTAACACTACAGGGACAACCATGAAAAATATTTATTGAAACGTCAAATCGTCACACATGGACAGGGTTGTGCAGGTGGTGGTAGTGGTAGTGGTAGTGGTGGTGGTGGTAAGATAGGAAAAGGAATTAACTAAAGAGAAAGAGAGAGAGAGAGAGAGAGAGAAAAGGATAAAAGTACATAATTAATTTCTTGTTGGTAAAAAATAATGAATTGAATAATAATACTAATACATTTCTTGTCTAGACCAGTGCAGAGACCAAACACACACACACACACACACACACACATACATATATATACATAAAATTGTGCTTTGTCTGTCCCACATAAGTTCACACACAAATGTCTTTTAAAGTGCACCATTTATATAAAAAACATTTTGAGACAGGAATAAATAATAATAAAACAACACTTAGATATATACATACAAACACTAGCCTTATTCATTAACACCCCCTCTTCTCTCTCTCTCTCTCTCTCTCTCACACACACACACACACACACACACACACACACACACACACACACACAATTTGGCATTACATATAACAATAAAAATACCATAGATTGAAACATAGTGTCAGGAAAACACATTACTACTTTTCCTTAACTTATTTATAGTGAGAGAGAGAGAGAGAGAGAGAGAGAGAGAGAGAGAGAGAGAGAGAGAGAGAGAGAGAGAGAGAGAGAGAGAGAGAGAGAGAGAGATAATAAAAATATTTCCAAGAGAGCAAATAAAAAAATACTTCCAAAAGAGAGAGAGAGAATGAAAAAAGTAGTTCTATTTCTGGTATTGTTTTGTAGCTTCCTTTCCACAAGCACATAAACACCACTAAGTTAACTCTAAAAGGTGCAAAACAAGTGTCATATACCACATTTAGAGGGAATGATCAGCTGGTGTCGGTGTAGCACTGTACGTATTGCTTCTCTCTACGTACAGCTCAGGTCACAATTCTTGCAATGCTCTCTCGTACATTGACTTTCTCCATCACACAATGCTCCACTTCACTTTCTCTTCTTCACTCACACTCTTTCTTATCATCCTCTTTTTGATAATCTTGCATTTTTCCTCTCCTTTCCAATTTCTTACTCTTTCCTCCTCTTCTCTCTACTTTGACTCTCCTCTCTCTCTTCTTCACTCATGTATTCCTTTCTTTCTGATCTTATTGCATTTTTCCTCTTGTCTCCTCCAACTTCTACTTCCTCTCTCCAATCTTCTATTCTTTCCTTCCTATCATTATTCTTCACTAACTTTCCTCCACCCTCTTCAGTCACACCTAACTTTATTAACCCAACAAAATCATTCTTCCAGCTGATATCAAAGCATTTTTTTTCCTCCTGTTTCCTCCAATTTTTACTTTATTCTCTACTACTACTACTACATCTCATTCTTCAGTGTTCTCTCTCACATAATATAACAAAGATCAGACAACACACACACACACACACACAGGGTTTCTAAGCTTTACTCTATTGTACAGTACATTGCTAAGTCCTGGCCACCTGCCTAAGGTTATTTGTTCTTTTTTTCTATTTTCGTCTTTAGTGGTTAATGTAAACTTTGTACTCTTAGTCTCATTGAAGGGTGAAGGGTGGTAGTAGTAGTAGTAGTAGTAGTAGTAGTAGTAGTAGTAGTAGTAGTAGTAGTAGTAGTAGCAGTAGCAGTAGCAGTAGTAGTAGTGGAGAAAAACATGAAATAATGTAAATTGCTTGCAAATATCTTAATGTGAGTTCTCCAATATGGCAAGTTGCAGATATAATGAATGCTTCTCATCAATTAAGTAAACTGAGTCTCTTATAAAGTATTCAGTTATAAGAGGAAATCAAGAATAAATAAATAGATAAATAAATGAATAAATCAGGATAGACTAGACTTTACATTCATATCAACAGTAACACATCATTAATAATAATAATAATAATAAAGATAATGAAAACACTGACTTAGTACACAAAATAACGAATAAACATCTTGATAAAATAACATCAACGCACAAACCTTCACAATAACAATAATACTTCTTAGGGACAATGTACAAAACACACACACATACACACCAACACGCAGTTCATGATCTTACGTAACTTTTTTGGAGATAGAAAATGTTATTCCTTCATCCACCAAAAGCTACAATTTGAAACACTTCTGTATAAAAACTCCATAACTTCTAAAAAGGTTGTAGTTGAAGTTAGACAGGTTTTCAAGGGTGTTCTTTTATGGTTTTAGCGATAGACTGATACAATTTATGAGTTATTGACAGGAAAAATACCCTTGAGAACGCAGCTAATCATCTCTGTGGCCTTGGAAAATAGTCATGTTTAAGATTAAAAGTTAACAGTAAACTAACACAGGTTTTCCAGAATGTTTTTTGATAGTTTGACGAAATGATTAATACGATTTCTATATTGTCAACTCTTGAGAAGCCAACTCTTCATCTCTGTGGCCTTGGAAAGCAGAGATGATTGAGAGCAAAGTATTTCTGAACACTGACTTGAAACATTGGGTGATTAAGAAAAATGTGGGAAGATTAGGTTAAGTGTGTTATGTGCAGATAAAACAGAAGACATAAGAGGAAAGCCGGAGCAATGGAACACTGACGGAGGCAACACACACCGGGATACTGACTTGTGCATTCCTGAAAAGTCTGCAACACATTGATTGATACAAACCACTTAAAAAAGACACACATACTGAACTTCTTGCACACAGATATTTACAAGATTAAAAAACACACATGTATACTCATACACATTGATATATACAGAAAACAATTAAAATAGACACAGATACAAAAACACTCACAAACACACCCCATCAAAACAGATACAATGCACACACACAGTCCAAAAATAACCTTAACACACCCTACACCAACACTGAGTACCCACAGACACAACACAAAGCAAATAAGACCATCACAGCTGACCACATCACCAAATTATCCTCTGAAGTTCTGTGCTGTCCTCCCACAAGAAAGTCTTACTAACAAACAGGTAGAGAGTGAGACAATTAATGAGAAGGAAGTACAGCGTCTCGGCCCACAACTGCCACCAGCTGCGCGATGCCGTCTGCAGCCGCGCCACCAGGAAGGGAATGATGAAGTACCGGGGCTCAAGGAGGCGCTGGGGGACTAGGGTCGCCATCACACAGAAAAAGTACAGCAGACGGAACACCAAACTGCGACTCTGAATGAACGAGTGAACCATGAACCCGCCAAACATGTAAACGGGTACCATGATGTATCGGGCAGCTGCGTACCTCCCGTAAAACCGATTCCACAGGTAGAAGGTGAGGTGTCTGTTGTCGGCCAAGAGGTATGGGTGTACTAGGGTGTTAGAGTGCACCGTCATGACACCCGCCACTAACACCGCCACACACAGACCCGGGCGACGCTGGCACACTCTCAGAAACGGCTTGATGTGGTGAGGGACGTGAGGGAGAGAGAAGATGATGAAGAAAAGCGCAAAGTATCCAAGTTGAGGGAGATGGAGGGTTGCTTGATGTGCCGACCGATCGCCAACCACTATACCTCCATTGTACGTCACAAACACCAGGAACCCAATGAGGACCAGGCCGTAACCAAAGCACTCCACCACCACGTCTGCCAGCACCTCAGCCAGTCGGTAAGGTTTGGTGGCCGTCTTCCGGAGCCTCTTCACCAGCGTCTGAAAGGAGAAGGTGAACGAAAGATGTGTGAGTGAATGGGGGATGTAAATAGCATGAATTGAGTGTGTGTAGAAGTGATGTGAGATGTGGAGGAGGGGGAAAGGATGGAAAAGGAGTGTATTAAGTGGGTGGAAGAGAAGGAAAATGTGTAAAAAAGAGGGGAGGGGTGTGGATGTAAATAACAAGCATAGAGTGTGTGTAGAAGTGATGTGAGATGTGGAAAGAAGGTGGAGGAAGGGGAAAGGATAGTAGTAAGTGGATGGAAGAGATGGAAAAGATGTGTAAAAGAGGGAGGTGTGGAGGTGTAAAGAAGAAAGAGAACAAAAATCTGAAATCAAAAGAACATAACAAAACACAACCAAACATCACACTAAAGATAAAGATAAGGCACATAACAAGTCCACAATATCACTGCAGAGGGCCTCACCTTTGCATCGCTGACAGTATTGATGGGAGCCTTCAGCATGCGTGCCCCAAGGACATCGGCAGCCTGAAGGACACACAGGAACCCCACCCAGATGATGTTGGTTTGTCGCATCATCACCGCCACCACCCCTGACAAATAAAAGAGGCTTAAGAACACTGGATTTTTTGAGACAGTCTAAACCTACACTACATAATTTGTCAGAGGTAAGGACAAGAAAATATTCATCGACATACAGTATAAACTTTACAAATCAAGAACAACACTCCAATCTATCTCGGCAGCAATAATTTGAGTATTCCCTTCCTACACACACTCACACATTGCAGTAATCTTAACCCCTTCATTACTGGGATGCATTTTCATATTTATTCTACATATTGTCAATTCTATACAGCTTTAGAGACTCATGTGGGGATTACAATAGTACAGACTCTGCCCATTAATTCTGACCTCCATACATCCTTCCTAAAGTCAATTTTTGGGTGCGATTAGATGAATTTGTTGACGTAAGAAAGGGTACTGAAGTGGTTAAGGATTTTGTAAGCAGAATAAAATCTTAATCTACAAGTGACATAACTACAGTCCACACTAACTTAGCACTAACAATCTCAGCCTCTTCCCCTCCTCTCGCCCCTCACACCCCCACCAGCACCCACCCATGGCAGCAGCAGCAGTTGGGGCGCGGTGGAAGTGGAGCAGCATCATCACCAGCACCACCAGTGTTGCCAGGATGTCGGTGTAGTAGAGGAAGGTGAACCAGTACATCACCGGCAGCAGCGACAGGTTCACCCCAGCAAGGATCAGCTTCCACCCGTCCACCTGTACCCAAGAGGATTAGGTGAGGAGTGAGTGCAGTAAGAGAGTTCAGAAAGATTAGTACAATAAAGTGCCTCAAACAATTATAGGTAAAATTGAAGGAAAAGCAGTGCAGCAGTGAACAGATTAAAGGAACAGTGCTTTGGTCAATTACTAATAGATGGATGAAGGAACACAAACATTAACAGGTCTTTGTTCAGATTGTTGTCCGTCTCACAGCAGCGGTACTTCTCACCTTAACCACCGCGTGTTAGATCTCATTATTCTATGCATTTTGAACACCATGTAGACTGATCACAAATTGTTAGAAATGCCACTACCAATTATTGAAAAGTTAATGGGTTACTTGTGGGTGACAGATTGTAGCAATGATGGCAGAGAGCAAGAACATGACACTACACGTGAACATTTACCTAAGATAGATTAGGTTTAATTTTTCATAGATTTTGACAGCAAAATCTATCTCCAAATGATAAAGTGCCTTATTTTGCCCCCAAATGAATATCCAGTGTATTGATTAGTGAGACGGCCGACAAACCGAACATTTACCATCAAATTAGTGAGTTTCAAAGGATACCAGGGTGTGAAATATGGACAGTATGTAATCAAACAACAACAACTACTACTGATATTCCTCTCCTACCTTGGTGCCGTGGAGGAAGGTGAGCAGCTTGTGTAGGGAAGAGAGCATGAAGGCAGCAGCGACCAGGTTAGTGACACGCAGGGAGAACACATCACACAGCTGTCGTCCCAGCACCCACGACACTGGTCCATTCAGGCCGATGGAGAAGAGATAGAGGCCCGGCAGCGTGGTGATCTTGGCGTCCCACTGGCAGGATGGCAGTGTGCTATTATAGTGTTACATTCCCTGTCGCTACAAACCCTACAAATCATCTCCTTAGACTTGTATTCTTAAACATCTCTGCTTCAACTCCACTGCTGCAAGAGACTTTATCTAAATTGACACAGATTTTTTAAAGTGTTTTTACGGTTTCAGAGGCAGATTGACAAGATTTCTACATTATTAATAGGAGAAACACTCTTGGAAACCACGATAATCATCTGTGGCTTTGGAATATAGTCGTGGTGAGAGCACAACGTTTCTAGGGTGTTTTTTACGACTCTACAAGCACTGACAAGATTTCTACATTAATAACTGCAGAAACACTCTCCAAAACCCCGTTAATCATGTGTGTAGCCTTGCAAAATAGCAGTGGCGAGAGAGCAAAGCCTTTCTGACAACGGAACTCACAGTGAGGGCAGGAACACTCACTTCTCTGAACTTCCCAGCGCAGTACTTCTGAGCTTGGGGCACATGGAAGGCCTCGTCAATGAAGGGCGTGGGTTGCACCGTGTACACCGCCACCAGGAACACGTAGGACACCGCCGTGAAGGACCCCACCACCAGCGGGAAGATGAAGGAGGGCTGCGGCGTCCCCATGGCTCTCCCTGCTGCTGCTGCTGCTGCTGGGAAGGAGGTCTCGGTCTGGACGGCACTCACTCTTGTTGTTGTGACTGCTGCTGCTGCTGCTGCTGCTACTGCTGCCTTTAAAGAGATCGCTAGGTTAATATTATGGTGGCTGTGCTGATGCTTCGTTCAAATGATTCTGTTCATATATTGTTCATGTACTTATATCGTTGTTTTCCTTTTTTTTCCTCGTGCAATTAAGTATATTGAGCAAAATAACTGTTCTTGTTATGAGACGAGTGGCGGTGCAGTGTAAACATGAAGCTGTGAGGGACTCAGTTGCTGTGGTGAGGGACTCCACCAGCAGCAGTACAGCAGCACCAGGACAGCAGCCTTCACCCACACCATCAAACACTCCTTGAACCTGCAATGCCACCTGCCACCTGCAATGCCGCACCTCCACTCGTCCCTTCAAGCATACACACCTAATAGGATCAGCGTTCCTTGGTGGGTGTGAAGCAAGGATGAAGTAAAGCAGCGTGTCAAGAGAGCATGGAGAGACTATTGTGTCCATGTGCAACTGTCATATTTAACCTGGATTTTGACTGAGCAAGATGGTGACACGTGCTGTGGCTGCCTGCATGTGTTGGTACAGGCGTGGTGGTTGGCTGGTGTGCCGTGCGGGGACAGAGAGCAACTGAGAAGGACCAGGGAAGGCTGTATTATTGGTAAGTCACCCCACTCTTCACCTGTTGTCCAGCTAACTTGGTTTGTGTACTTCATATTCTTGTAACACGCGGTGGCTGATTTATGTGTTGTATTTTCTTGTGATAGTGGTGAGTGATGGCGTTGTTCTGTTTAATAACTATGAATCATGCACCACAATTCAATAGGAGAGAGTGAGACGGGAGAAAAGTAATTGATTGATTCACACGTCATGCATTCTTACCTCTGGCCAAGAACTTCCCACACCACCATCCGCCACCCGTGCCACATACATACAGTACACTCTGCTTCACTCTCCGCCACGCACACAGAAGGTTCTCAAACTATTCCTACTCATTACAGTATATTTATTTTCATCTCGCATACACATTTGGTCTTGATAGTGTAATGTGTGTATGTGCAGTGAATGTTCCTGACTCCCATGTTGTCTGTCTCACTGTCGCGTTTTCTCCGTCAAACTCTTCCAAATCAAATAATTTCAGTAAGTTTATTTCCATCTCAATACACATTTGGTCTTGGTAGTGTACATAGTGTGTTTCCTTTCTCGGTGTGCCATTTCTGACTGGGATTTGCTGTTGTGTTCACTTTCATATCTTGCAACAAAGTAATTTCAGTATCTAATGAACCAATTGTGTAAAGATTAACTCTGACGAAGTTCACTGTTAACATACAGAGCGCTGACAAAATTCTTTAGCCTATATTGTGAGTGTTAAGTGGTGATGACAGTGACAAAGTGTTGGTGGTCTCCCCGCCATCACCGCTGGCTCATCACCACCGCCCTTACCAGCACGCTGAGTCACCACGATAGCCTTTGGGTCTACCCAAGAAAATCTTACCACCACCAATGGGCCGAACACCAATAACCTGATCTTTCTTATCACCACCAGTGGGAAAAATAACCTTAACACCACCAGTGTGTTTACCGCTATCAGTAGTGTCCCCACTATCAACACTAATCTTACCACCTTTTTCAACCGGACTACCATCATCACCAGCCTGGCTACCGTTAACAGCAACCAGGCTATCATCAACAACCTTGCTACTGATAAAAGCATCCTTGCTACTGTTAACAGCATCCTTGCTACCGTTAACAGCAACCATGCCAACATCAACCTTGCTAAAGCTATCAACAACCTTGCTATTGTTAACATCAACAACCTTGCTATTGTTAACATCAACAACCTTGCTACTGCTAACATTAACAACCTTGCTATTGTTAACATCAACAACCTTGCTAACATCAACAACCTTGCTACTGCTAACATTAATAACCTTGCTATTGTTAACATCAACAACCTTGCTATTGCTAACATCAACAACCTTGCTACTGCTAACATTAACAACCTTGCTATTGTTAACATCAACAACCTTGCTATTGCTAACATCAACAACCTTGCTACCATTAACAGCAACCTGGCTACCATTAACAGCCTGGCTATCATTACCATCCTGTCTAACATAAAGAACCTGGCTACCATTAACAGCCTCGCTACCATTATCAACAGCATGGATATTATCAACAACAACCTCGCTACCATTAACAACAACGTGGCTACCATTAACAGTAACGTGGCCACCATCAACAACAACGTGGCTACCATCAATAACAACGTCGCTACCATCAATAACAATCTCTTTACTATCAACAGCCTGGCTAACATTATCAACCTGGGTACCATTAATAAGCTGCTTAAAATCCTTACCATCTCTATATTTGCTATTTATACCACCACCTTGAACACCATTGCACACGCACATGCAATTACCAGAAAACTGAGCCTCACATTCTCCCCAGGTTTTCACGGTCAGGTCAATTTTGTAGTACATCCTGGTGAATGCAAACACACACAAGTTCCTGTAGGTTTTGCCATCAGAGGCGCACACAGGGTCGTAGATATCAGGGCATCCCTCTATGGAAGTGATCTGGTAATCCTGACTGCCTGGGGAGAGAGAGAGAGGAAAGGAACATTGTGGTATGGAGGTGTGTGTTGCAGAGGTGGATGATGGGAAATATTACGCAATGAGGAACAAGGGAGATATTTTGTGGATCTGTGCCGTGACCTCATCTGTTACAGGGAAGCAGTGTTAATCATGCGTGCATATGGAGGACCGGTAACTCTGATGGAGTTTCATAGCAGAGCAGAGCTGGGTGCGTGAATGCCGGACAGTTAGTGAGTGAGCGAGTGCATTGTCGTCCAGCTTGCGTTACCGATTTTGATTTCATTTGAACGGTCCGCGTTACTGCATTACCGTTACCAAAATTGAGAGTGCATTAACAGCGTTACCCAAATTTACTAGTGCATTACCGCCCCAACCCAACCAAACAGTGTTAAGACAGTCTGACACACGGACATTTGTGACTGCCAGCCAGCGACCCCTTGACCACGTCGGTGTTGGAGTGGTGGTGGTGGTGGCCATGAAGCCAGTGGCGCTGGCGGCGGCGCTATCCCCACAGCCACTCCTGCTCATGTCTTCCCTCTTCACTGAACCTCCCATTGTCCGAGAGAAGAACATTAATATATTGAACGTTGGTTGTTGGGTGGGTGTGAGTGTGCTGAAAGTTGACCAAACAATGACGCTTTGGCGGGAATTGCAGC
>JAHFWG010000292.1:54351-59351 GCA_020233015.1 Callinectes sapidus | reverse complement strand
TACCTGTAGGATTATTACATTTCCCACAGGACATTGTCCTTAGATGTTTCTGGCCCAGGCACAGTCGACGGTTCTCCAGTTCACACGGGCTACTGTAGGTCATGAAGTCATTGGCGCACACTGGATGATATTGCAGACCACAGGATAATGGGCACTTGAAGGGAAGGGCTGCGGCGAGGAAGGGGGTTTGAGTTGTAGTAGTGGTGGTGGTGGCGGTGGGAGTATTAGGTTTTGTTTCGTGGTTAAAATGGGTTTGTGTGTGTGTGTGTGTGTGTGTGTGTGTGTGTGTGTGTGTGTGTGTGTGAGGTGGGGGGGAGTATTTTGTTCTGTAATTCTCAATCTGTAAGGCATTCTTATGAATTTTTTGAGAATAGTGAAGGATAAATTAGGTTAAGTTATGTCAAACTATATCATATGACCTAAGTAACCTTTAACCTTACTTTAACATTACTTTACCTTAACTTTCCTTACCTTACCTTACCTCACCTCACCTAACCTAACCTAACCTAACCTTACTTTACCTCACCTCACCTCACCTCACCTCAGAAAACTTACGGTAATTTCTAACACAGTGCTCATCATACTTACGGTCATCAGGCGCCGCCACCACCATCGCCACCAGCAACAGCAAAATCCCAAACTTCATTTTCGTTTGTTCTGGAATGATTAGAACACTCTTGGAACGTCACGACTTCAACTAGATTGTTATAAAAAGGTGAGGGAAAGAAGGTGATTGAGAGCAGGACGAAGAGATAAATGGAAAAGACAGAGATAGATAAATAGATGGATTGATTGATTAGCAGATAGATAGATAGATAGATAAATAGATAGATCGGTGGGGAGAAAGAGAGAACTGAAAGAAAAAACTAGATTAAAAGATCAAAATAAAGAAAAAAAGAGATAGCAATGAGATGAAAAATGCAAACTTCAATTTTTTTTACTTACCATATAGAAAACAGACACACACACACACACACACACACACACACACACACACACACACACACACACACACACACACACATATGCACCTCACCTGTGCCCCTCAACTCACAGAGACCCACCTCAACCGCTCCCCTTTCTTATAAGCCGCGAGTGATGCAAGAGACGACGTATGCTGTAGGTAGCGTGACGAAAGCCAGAACACACACACACACACCTCACCTTTGCATCGCCTCATTAGCTCAGTCTCAGGTGTGTTTGTGTGCGCAGACATTAACTTTGGCTGCACGATAATGAGGTAGGAATATTCTGCGATGTGATGTGGAGAGAGAGAGAGAGAGAGAGGGGGGGGGGAGAGTCATTCAGTCAGTCAGTCAGTCTAATCATTGCCTTACTTGTCCTTTGTTCCCTGGCCAGCTACAACACACATGGGCAGGTCGCTAATGAGATACGTGGAGAGAGAGAGAGAGAGAGAGAGAGAGAGAGAGAGAGAGAGAGAGAGAGAGAGAGAGAGAGAGAGAGAGAGAGTCTTGTAAATATCTCAAAAAATAATCAGTGTTGTAAAATGAAGAGAAAAATAAAAAAACAGTTAAATACTTGAATTAATAAAAGATTGGTTGATAAATATACTTCATCTATATACTTTCTGTACAGTTTAATGAGTAATACAAAGGATAATAATGTTTTGGGGGTATTGAGAAACGCTTTGCTCTCTCTATCACGTCTATTTCCCAAGGCCACAGAGATGATTAGCGGGGCTTTCAAGAGTGTTTATCCTGTTAATGATGTGGAAATGTTGTCGCGTTCCCTCTACAACAGCAAAGCCACACCAAAAAATTCGTGTCAGTTTAAATAAAGCGTTGTGAAATAGTAGAGATGACGTTCAGAGGTGTTGGTTCAATAATACTCTCTCTCCTCTCTCTCTCTCTCTCTCTCTCTCTCTCTCTCTCTCTCTCTCTCTCTCTCTCTCTCTCTCTCTCTCTCTCTCTCTCTCTCTCATCAATTACACACTGCTTTGTAATTCTCTATATTCATTTGATTTATTTGATTTACCTTTACTTAATTTTCTTCCTTCACGCAAAACTACACATTCGTTCCAAATAAAAAGGTAGAAATAAGATGAATAAATAAACAACAAACGAGAGAAACAAAAATCATTCCTACGTAACTGGTTTAGGGGACTTGCACCTCAGTGGGTCTTTTTTCTTTTCTTTTTTTTTTCTAATCATCTCTTTTTTTCTTTCTTTTTTTTTCTTTCTAATCACCTCTTATTTCTCTCTTGTCTTGTTTCCCTTCTTACTTCAAAAAAAGCTTCCCATTTTAGCATTTGTTTTGATTTCCTTTCCCATTCCTAACATATCCTTTTTTATTTCATCCTCATTCCTAACCTATAGTTTTCTTTCAACTCCCCTTTAACATAATTTCATGTATTTTGTCATTTTTGTTTTTCACTTATTTACTTCTTATTGATAACACATCATTTTCATTTGTCTCCCACTCATTAGATAGACTTGTCATTATTTTTTTTCCATTTCTATCCTGTATTTTCATCATATCACCCTTTCTAGCATATTTTAATTAATTTTGTCATACTAATATTCACTTATTTATTTCGTATCCTCAACACATTTTTCATTTATTCCCCACTCACAAAATATGATTTCCATTATTTTTTTTCTATTTCTAACATGTATTTTCATTATATTCTCTCTCCTAGTATATCTTAATTAATTTTTGTCATTCCTGATATTCACTTTTATTCATTTGTTATTACTAATACATTATTTTTATTTTCCCATTTCTAAGAAATAATTTTAATTAATTTCTTCATTCTCAACATGTATTTTCATTGTGTTACCTACAAGTGGGTAAAAACTTGTGACCATATGTGACGGTAATAATGTCGTGTGTGTTTTGTTTCATACATTGCTATAAAAACCTGTATCATTTCCCTTTTCTCAATTTTTTATTCAAATTTCTACAACGTGGAGTCTCAGACAAAATTAATTTTAGTTTTTAAGCCATGCTATGTTGCAAATTGACGATAAATTTATCTATCTGTCTATCTATCTATCTATCTATCTATCTATCTATCTATCTATACATACATAAATACATACATACATACATACATACATACATACATACATACATACACACACACACACACACACACACACACACACACACACATCACACACACACACATTGTCACACCCACATATATAGATATATATATTATAAGAGAGATATATATAGATATATATTATAATATATATATATTATATATAAGCTATATATATATATATATATATATATATATATATATATTTCTGGACCCAAATGTGTAACTTCTTATCAACCTATCGAACATTTGCTCTCCATTTTCTCTCCTGCAGTGTATCGTGAAGCCTCAAATGTCTCGACCCGTGATTCATGAAGCACTGAAGCAAACACCGAGTGACGAGTGAGTGTTGTATAAATCTTTCGTTTATTTATATTTTTTGGATTAATTTTTGTGTTTATTCCTCTTGTTGCTAGGTTCTTCTTGTTTGTTTACTTGGGTTTGGAATGAAAAGGAAATATTTTCTCTCTTATTTATTATATTTTCAAGTCTAATTTTTGTGTGTAGATCTTTTTTTTTTAGATATTTCTTTTTATTTTGCTTTGTTTGTTCGTATATTTGTTCGTGTGCTCTGATTTGGAGGGAAGAATGACATTTTTCCACTTTGATTTCTCTTCTCAGGCATATTTTTTTCCTAGGCCTCATTACTTTTTTTTCTATTTTTCTTTCGTTTTCTTCTTTGTTTTCGTTTATTTGTGTATTTAGATTTGGGACCAAACAATAGAAATATATCCTTTTATTTATCTTCCTAGGCCTAATTCCCTTTGTAGGCCTCTTGTCATTTTGGTTTCGTGCGTTCGTGTGTTTGAGATATGGACCGCAGGGCAAAGTTGAAAAAGACCCAATTAGTTCCATCAGCTCCATTAATCCCTCCACTACTGGGACACATTTTCCTTTTCATTCACCTTATTATTTGTCGATTTTCTACAGCTTCAGAAACTCGTATGAGGATCAAAACAGTACAGACTCTGGCCATTAATCTTCTGACCTCCATAGACCCTTCCTAATGTCAATAAAATCACACCCAAAGCTCGTGGTAAAAATGTGAAGGGGTTAAGATTGTTGGTGTTCTAAGGTCTATTTATCAACAAGCTTCCAGTATTACACGTTCTTTTAGACCTACTGATATACTGCAAGGCTTGATTCCTTACACTAATTCTTTCAGTGCCATAGATTAATCTCTCCAGTACTGGGACACATTTTTACTACGAGTTTGGAGTGTGATTAAACGATTTTATTGACATCACCAAGGGTCTATGGAGGTCAGAAGATTAATGGCCTGAGTCTGTACTATTTCAATCCTCACATGAGTTTCTGAAGCTGTATAAAATCGACAAATAATAGGCAGAATAAATATGAAAATACGTCTCAGTACTGAAGGGGTTAATCAGTCGTAAATGAACACAACACTGCTACAAGAATAAATAATTGAAGAGACATTGAAAAAAAAAAAAAAAACCTATAATTTACCATAGTTTTATCAGTTCCACATAGACCCACTACTTCTCCAACCACGAATAATTAAAGTGACATTGAAAGAAAACCATAAAAATACCAATAAAAGCAAATGTGACTTATTAACAGGTCTTGTACACGTTGCTCTCTTACCACGACTGTTTAGAAGACCACAAAGATGAATGGGCAGGTTCCCAAGAGTCCTTATGTAGTAGAAATGTTGTTAATCCTTCTCTAGAACCACAAAACCACCATTGAAAACTTATGTAGCCTTAACTAGAGTCTCTTAAAAGTAGTGAAGTTACAGTGCGGAGTGGTTCATGATTTTTCTATATTTTGAAAAGATTATATTGCTAATAAAAGGTAAAAAATAATTTGTATTCTTTATATTTTTTTATTCGTTCAAGATCGTGGTGGCATTGAAGGTCTCTCTCTCTCTCTCTCTCTCTCTCTCTCTCTCTCTCTCTCTCTCTCTCTC
>JAHFWG010000292.1:45194-51323 GCA_020233015.1 Callinectes sapidus | reverse complement strand
TTGCGAAGGATTTTAGGAGTTAAGTGGTGGGATAGGGTTTCAAATGATAGAGTGAGAGAAATTACGGGTGTGCAACCGGTAGATGAATATTTTAGATTGTCTCGATGGGAATGGCTAGGACACGTCTTCAGAAGGGAGGGAGTGATTGTACGGGGAACACCCGGTTGGCAAGTGCAGGGTAGAAGAGGGAGAGGAAGGCCGAAGGAGACGTGGATGCGCACAATGAGGCGAGAAGCTGGTGAAGAGTGTCGGGAGGATTTGGAGGAGCTGGCACAGGATAGATGGTGGTGGCGTGAATTCATTGAGACCCTATGTATCCCTCAGGGTGCCACAGGAGTTGATTGATTGATTTGAAAGAAAAAAACACTATAATATACCATAGTTTTATCAGTCCCACATAGACCCACTACTTCTCCAACGACAAATAATTAAAGAGACATTAAAAAAACACTATAATTTCCCATAGTTTTATCAGTCCCACATAGACCCACTACTTCTCCAACCACGAATAATTAAAGTAACATTGAAAAAAGAAAAAAAAAAAAAAAAACAAGCATTTCTCCATAAATTTATTAGCCCCACACAGACCTATAATACGTAGAGGCGTGTGTGTGTGTTACTCTGGTTAAGTCCATATTACAGGAGTACCTTGCACCCACCACGGACACTCTGCCTCCTCAATGAGAAAATCGTGACACTTTGCAATCTCGAAGAAACATCTGCTTTGGTACATTTTTCCTGTACTGTCACACACCGGGGGCTCGTTGGCATGCAGTGGGCAGAACCGTGGGCAGTTTGGATCTAGACGGCGAGCTGAGGAGAGAGAGAGAGAGGTGGGGTGGGGGGGGGGGAATGGTTAGTATTGTTTGTAGTGTTTGTTATTTGTGGTTGTTGTTGATTCGTTGTTGTTGTTGTTGTTGTTGTTGTTGTTGTTGTTGTATCTTACCTATCTCTTTTGTTTTACTTATTCTATCTTACCTGTCATATTTACCCACCTTTTTTTGTCCTTTTTCTCCTCTTTTCACTCACTGACCTGCTTCGCTCACCTGTCCCGCTTCCAGACACGAATGAAACTAACGAAACTTTAAGAAGAAATACGAAAGATGACGTTACATTATTCATGCATTTGGTAATTCACTGGACCCGTATTAAGTATGTGACTGTCTCTCAGGCGAATTTCTTATCTTAAAATCCATCTTAACCTCTGGAAATTGGTGTTTTACTTTAGTCTTTATCTCATCACCAGTAAACTTGAATAAATAAATGAATGAATAAATAAAAATAAAATAAAATAAAATAAAATGAATTAGTCATGCGAAGAATAGTCAACTAAAGTCAACATTTACACTCAAAGAAACAAACAAAGTAAAAAAAAAAGTAAAGTTAGAAATAAAGAACAGATAATAAAGTAAATAAAAAAAGGAAGGAAGTCATAAAAAGTCAAATAAAGTCAACATTTACACTCACGCAAACAAAGTAAAAAAAAAATTTAAGTTTGAAATGAAGAACAGATAATAAAGTAAATAAAAAAGGGGAACGAAGTAATGAAATCAAAACACGAAAGATGAAAAAAAGATAAGCAAAAAAAAAAAAAAAAGCAAAGCTAAAAGTAAAAAGAATAAATAAATTGAAACAAAAATGCGATCAAAATGAGGAAATTGTTTGTAAAAGCTATAAGCTGTACAATAAAGTAGCAAAAATAATGTAATAAAAAGCCAATAAAAGGCAATAAATAAAGCAAAGGGAAAAAAGGAGGGGAAAAAAGCCACGAGTAACACATAGAACTCTCATTTATTATTTGTATATTTCATTGCATTTTGTGAACTGAAATGTTTCCACTCAGCTGCCTTGGTAATAAAACAGGCGAATAAATAAGAAAAGAAAAAGAAAACTGGGTAGAAAAAAAAGGAAAATAGATAGAAAAAATGATGGAAGAAAATGGGAAATATATTAAAATGTTATAGAAAAAGAAAATAAAAAAGAAATGTAAATAGAAGGACGAAAATAGATGAAAATTAAGAAAAAAAGATGGAAAGTGAATTACGTAATGGAAAATTGGAGAGTGGTGAATAGAAAGAGGAAAATAGATTGAAAATGGTGAAAGAAATAGGAAATTTATTAAAAGTGACAAAAAAGAATAAGAAAATAAGATGATGATAAGATAAAAAATGATAAAGATAGATGAAAAATGAAGTGATTAAGATAAAAATTGAAAAGTCGTCAATAGAAAGAGGAAAATAGATAGAAAATTAAGAAATGAAATGGAAATATATTAAAACTGATAAAAAGAATAAGAAAAAATTAGTAGAAAAATAAAAAATAGATAAAAATTATAAATATAGATAGAAAAGCGAAGTAATTAAACAGAATAAAAAATTGAAAAGCCATCAATTATAAAGACAGAAATGGATAGATATCATGAAAAAAGACTAAAAAAAAAAACATATTAGAAGCTGACAAACTGAATGAAACATTTTGGCACATATATAGAACACTTTTTCACAACTCTTCACTCTTTTTTGAGGGCACACCTGAGCGAAACATTATGCATTCTGTTGATATTCTTAGCACAGAAGCTGGGAAGAAATTGAAGAGATGGCAAAAAGATACTTAAAATTAGCAAAAAAGGCGGACAGAAATGTAAAATAAATACTGTAGAAGCTTACAATTAAGGAGAGATGGAGAGAAAAGAGGAAGAAAAAAGAACGAGAGAAGAGAAAGAAAAGAAAGGAAGGAATGAGAGATATAGAAGAATGTGGAGAACAAAAGAGAAAGAATTAAACAAGAAAAAGAGAAGAAATAAAGCGAATAAGGAATAAGAGAGCATGAAAAATAGTTAAATAAGGAAAGAAAGTGAAGGAAAGAAGGAAGAGGAAGGAAAGAAAAATAAGAAAGAGAACGAAAAAGAGGTTAGGTAAAGATGAAAAGAAGACAAGAAGGAAGAAAGTAAGCTTGAAGACAAACTCTCTCTCTCTCTCTCTCTCTCTCTCTCTCTCTCTCTCTCTCTCTCTCTCTCTCTCTCTCTCTCTCTCTCTCTCTCTCTCTCTCTCTCTCTCTCTCTCTCGAGGACAGAAAAGGAAGAGAAATGATTGATAACAAAAAAAGAAGAAAGAAAGGAAAAACAAGAAAAAAATAAACAAAAAAGAGAGAAAAAACGAAAGAAAAATAAAGAGAAGGAAGAAGAAATGAGGAAAAGGGAAGAAAAATTAAGAGAAAGATAAACAAAAGACGAAGAAGAAATAAAGAAAAACCAAAGAAAAATAAAGAGAAGGAAGAACCATCTCTCTCTCTCTCTCTCTCTCTCTCTCTCTCTCTCTCTCTCTCTCTCTCTCTCTCTCTCTCTAACACCTCCCGTAGCTGGTGAGGAACAGTTCTTTCCTGTCACATGCAAACTTGGCCAGCTGGCATGCGTTGGCGTAGGTCCTGCCGTCACTGCCGCACACTGGGGCATACCGGGAGGGGCACATTGCGGGGCACTCACCGGGAACAACTGGGGGAGAGAGAGAGAGAGAGGGAGAGAGAATGGTGTATTAGAGAGAATGTAATGTAATGTATCCTAATCTGAGTTTTTTTTGTTTTTGTTTGTTACGTTTTCTTTCTTTGTTTTTTTCTTATTTGCTTAATTTTTATTTTATTTTATTTTAATCTGTGACTATTGTGTATTGGTTTGTTTCTATTTTATTTATTTATTTTTTTAATATTTTTTTTTACGTTTTCTTTGGTTTGATTTTATAGGTGAGTGTTGTGTATTGGTTTAATTTTTTTTATTTTTTATTTTAATGGGTGACTCTTGTGTATTGGTTTATTTATATTTTATTTCATTATCTTTTTTTTTACGTTTTCTTTGGTTTGATTTTACGGGTGACTCTTGTGTATTTTATTTGATTTTTATTCTATTTAATTTTTTACGTTTTCTTTGGTTTGATTTTATGGGAGACTTTGGTGTATTGTTTTATTATTATTATTATTATTATTATTATTATTATTATTATTATTATTATTATTATTATTATTATTATTAAGGGTGACACACATTCACACATTCACACTTATTTTTCCTATATATTTTTTTTTCATGAGTTTTCTTTTATGTTCTCTATCCTTTGAACTTTATTGTAAAGTCTTATCCTTCACTCGTTCTTTGCTTTAAACAGCTAAATGACTGACCAACACACTCTCTCTCTCTCTCTCTCTCTCTCTCTCTCTCTCTCTCTCTCTCTCTCTCTCTCTCTCTCTCTCTCTCTCTCTCTCTCTCTCTCTCTGTTCCTTTTCCTTTTTTTCCTCTTCCCTTTCCTCTCTTTCTCTTTAAACTCCTTTCTTCTCCCTCTCTCTCTCTTAACTTCTTCCTTCTCCTCCCTCTTCATCTCACTTTCCTTTACCCTCTCTCTCTCTCTCTCTCTCTCTCTCTCTCTCTCTCTCCTCTCTCACTTACCCCTACACTCTCCTCTATGCGCCCTTCGAAGTCTGGGGTTGTGGCACTTTCTGGTGAGTTTAAGCTGGCACAAGTTTCCGTAGGTCACGCCGTCACTGCCACACACGGGGTTGTAGATCAGAGTACAGGCCCCAGAGCACTCTTGGCTTGGGGAGGCTGGAGGTGAAGGGAGATAAATTAGAAGATGATGATGATGATGATGGTGATGATGATGATGATGAAGAAATGAAGAAGAAGAAGAAGTAGTAGTAGTAGTAGTAGTAGTAGTAGTAGTAGTAGAAGAAGAAGAAGAAGAAGAAGAAGAAGAAGAAGAAGAAGAAGAAGAAGAAGAAGAAGAAGAAGAAAAGGAAAAAGAAAAGAAGAAGAAGAAAAATAAAAAAGGAAAAGAGAGAGAAGAAAAGTAAAAAAAGAAGAAGAAAGAAAAAGAAAAAGAAGAAAAAAGAAAAGAAAAGAAAAAAAGAAAAAGAAGAAAAAGAGGAAGAAGAAAAAAAGAAAAAGAAGAGGAAGATGATTAGTGGTATTTTTCACTGGGGAATGGTGTAGTTGAAAGGCACTGATTAGAAGAAGGATGAGGAGGAGTGTGGGGGTATTAGGAAGAGTTATGCGTGTTTTTTAAGGGGTTACATTTCAGTGGGTGTTGTTTTCCTTTTGTTTATTACTACAAGGACAAGAAGTGCTGTAGTGTTGGGAAGAGTTATGCATTTTTTAAGGGGTTACATTTCAGTGGGTGTTGTTTTCCTTTTGTTTTTTTAGAAGGATGAGGCGAAATGTGGAGGTATTGGAAAGAAATATGCGTGTTTTACTGGGTTACATATTTCCACCACTACACCACACTCACCACCACCACCACACTCACCACCACACTTACCCAAATCTTAGCCACAGTACCTCACCCACCACCACCACCACCCACCACCACCACTTCACTCACCGACACATTCTCCCTGCTTGACGAATCTTAGGTCATGGTCTCGACACTGCTTCTGCGCCGTCAGTAGACACAGGTTGCCATAGGTGTTGCCGTCACTGCCGCACACGGGGTCGTACTGAAGGGTGCACACCACGTCACACTCCTGCACGGCCTCGGGGACACCTGCAGAAGGCGGTGAAGAAGGGGTGGATTGAAATGAAAGAAAGAAGAAAGAAGATAAAAGAAAAAGAAAAAGAAGAAAAAAGAAAAAGAAAAGAAAAAAGAAGAAAAAGAAAAAAAAAGAAAAAGAGGAAGAAAAAAGAAAAGAAAAAGAAGATGTATTTCCATGGTTTTGAAGTCTGTTTTGTCATGTGATGCTTTCAGGGTTGACTATTATATTCATTGTTTGTGTTAGTATTGATTCTTAAGTCTGTAGTAAGGTTTTCTGAGATTAATTTTGTGTCTTAAATTCCATCTTTACCTCCTGAAATTGTGTTGTTCTTTACCAATTGTCTCATCACCAGTTTTAAAGATAAGGTTAATCTCGCATGGCATTATTATTATTATTATTTTTTGTTTTGTTTTTGTTTTGATGGGGTGTTTCATTGATTTTACTACTACTACTACTACTACTACTACTACTACTACTACTACTACTACTACTACTACTACTACTACTACTACTGCCGCCACACTTACTAGCACACTCGCCAAGACTGACGAGCATAAGTTTTGGATCTCTGCACCGCTGTTGCTCGAACAAACACAGATTGCCGTAGGTGTTCCC
>JAHFWG010000292.1:40194-42694 GCA_020233015.1 Callinectes sapidus | reverse complement strand
TAGGTTCGAATACTAACTACGGTCTGAGTGGAAATTGGGCGGCCCTCTAGTGGGTGGGCTTTCAGATAGGAGGTCTCCATTAGATTGTGGTCTCCTTTAGCTCATAAATTCCCATGAAAATGCCCACTTTGTATAGATAAAAAAAAAAAAAAAGTTGGGTTGATTTTCGTTAGGTTTAGTTTGGTTGGGTTAAGTTTGGTTAGGTTTAGTGTTGTTTGATTAAGTTTGGTTTTGGTTAGGTTAAGTTGGGTTCATTTTTGTGAGGTCAAGTTTGGTTAGGTTAAGTTACGTTTGGTTGTTTTAATTTGGGTTATGTTTAGTGTGGTTTGATTAGGTTTGGTTAGGTCAGGTTAAGGGTGAGAGCTGTTAGTTTGGATACGTCAAGTTTGTATGAATGGCCCGTGTGGTGTGTGTGTGTTGTGGTGTTGCCGTAGCTACACTCACTCCCAGGCTAAGAACACAGGTACACAGGAAAGTAAGAGAAGCTGCAAGAGACCGTTAGACCTATTTGTGGTAGTCCCTGTATGGTGGCAGTCACTGTTGATGTGTTGGGTTGGGTACAGCAAGTTTGTATCACAGGCACGTGTGTGGTGTGGTGTGGTGTGGTGTGGTGTGGTGTGGTGTGGTGTGGTGTGGCGTGGTGTGGTGTGCTATGGTGTGGCGTGGTGTGGTGTGGTGTGGTATAGTGTGGTATGGCGTGGTGTGGTGTGGTATAGTGTGGTGTGGTGTGGTGTGGCGTGGTGTGGTATAGTGTGGTGTGGTGTGGTGTGGTGTGGTGTGGTGTGGTATAGTGTGATGTGATGTGGTGTGGTGTGGTGTGGCATGGTGTGGTGTGGTGTGGTGTGGTGTGGCGTGGTGTGGTGTGGTTTGGTGTTGTATGGCGTGGTGTGGTGTGGTGTGGTGTGGCGTGGTGTGGTGTGGGTATAGTGTGGTGTGGTGTGGTGTGGTATGGCGTGGTGTGGTGTGGTGTGGTGTGGTGTGGTATGGCGTGGTGTGGTGTGGTGTGGTGTGGTGTGGTGTGGTGTGGTATGGTGTGGTGTGGTGTGGTGTGGTGTGGTGTGGTGTGGTGTGGTGTGGCGTGGTGTGGTGTGGTGTGGTATGGTGTGGTGTGGTGTGGCGTGGTGTGGCGTGGTGTGGTGTGGCGTGGTGTGGCGTGGCGTGGTGTTGTCGTACCTGCACACTCATTCAGGCTGACGAGGAAGAGTGATGGGTCGTTACAGCGTTGTTCCACCAGGAAGTGGCACAGGTTGGCGTACGTGGTGCCGTCACTGCCGCACACTGGCACGTGCTCCTGAGTGCACAGGCCCGGGCACTCCAGCTGATTGTGTAGTGACACACCCTGCCTCTTCTGCAGCTGGTTGTTATGCTGCCCCAGCCCCCCATGCTGCTGCAACTGACTGGGCTGCAGTAAAGCTTGGAGCAGCTGGTCATGTTGTTCGAAACCCACGCCCAGCCCCAGCCCCTGTCCCAGCCCCTGCCCCTGTCCCAGCCCCTGCCCCTGTCCCAGCCCTTGCCCCTGTTCAAGCCCCAGCCCCTGTCCCAGTCCCAGGCCCTGCCCCAGGCCCTGCCCCAGGCCCAGATCCAGCCCCTGTCCCTGTCCCAGCCCCAGGCCCTGCCCCAGACCCAGATCCAGCCCCTGTCCCTGTCCCAGCCCCAGGCCCTGTCCCAGACCCAGATCCAGCCCCTGTCCCTGTCCCTGTCCCAGGCCCTGTCCCAGACCCAGATCCAGCCCCTGTCCCTGTCCCTGTCCCAGGCCCTGTCCCAGACCCAGATCCAGCCCCTGTCCCTGTCCCAGTCCCAGGCCCTGTCCCAGACCCAGATCCAGCCCCTGTCCCTGTCCCAGTTCCAGGCCCTGTCCCAGACCCAGATCCAGCCCCTGTCCCTGCCCCTGGCCCTGCAGCTGGCCCTGTAGTCCTAGATCACCCAGCCCCAACAGCTGGCCCTGTAGTCCTAGACCCCCCAGTCCCAGCCCTAGCCCCTGTCCCTGGCCCTGCCCCTGCAGCTGTCCCTGTAGTCCTAGACCCCCCAGCCCCAACAGCTGTCCCTGCCCCTGTCCCTGCTGCTGGTTCTGTTGTCCAAAACCTCCCAGACCACCCAGTCCCTGCCCTAACCCCAGGCTCTGTCCCTGCCCCTGTCCCTGCTGCTGGTTCTGCTGTCCAAAACCTCCCAGACCACCCAGTCCCTGCCCTAACCCCAGGCTCTGTCCCTGCCCCTGTCCCTGCTGCTGGTTCTGCTGTCCAAAACCACCAAGGCCCCCCAGGCTCTGTCCCTGCCCCTGTCCCTGCTGCTGGTTCTGCTGTCCAAAACCACCAAGGCCCCCCAGGCTCTGTCCCTGCCCCTGTCCCTGCTGCTGGTTCTGTTGTCCAAAACCACCAAGGCCCCCCAGGCTCTGTCCCTGGCCCTGTCCCTGCTGCTGGTTCTGTTGTCCAAAACCACCAAGGCCCCCCAGGCTCTGTCCCTGGCCCTGTCCCTGCTGCTGGTTCTGTTGTCCAAAACCACC
>JAHFWG010000061.1:746708-759565 GCA_020233015.1 Callinectes sapidus | reverse complement strand
TCACAAGAGGAAAAACGTGTATTGAGACGATTTGGAGGAGAAAAAAGATAAATAGAGAAAGAAAGAACAACATTATCGCGAGTTAATATGTATTGTGGGGAAAGGGTTAAACAAAGATGAACAAAGAGGGAAAACAATAAGAAGAAGGCATTACAGAGGGAAAAAATGGTGTGATGGAACTATTTGAAGGAGCGAGGGACAAAAGAGAGAGAGAAAAAAAGACAGGGAAATAAGATAAGTGAGTAAAGGTTGACATGAGTGAAGGAAAGAAAGATAGCGAAAGTGTGAATTTTCTGACTTAGACTATTGATAAAGTGAGGGAGAGAGAGAGAGAGAGAGAGAGAGAGAGAGAGAGAGAGAGAGAGAGAGAGAGAGAGAGAGAGAGAGAGAGAGAGAGAGAAAGGAAAATCAAATGTGATAAAAAAGAAATGTCACTCAAAAGAAGAAAAATACTGATGAAGAGCAATTGAAGGAGGAAAGACAGCATTGCAATGACTATTATGCTTCAATATGGTTAGGAACGAAGTGTTGATAATGGTAGTACTTCACCTTATAACCTCTCTCTCTCTCTCTCTCTCTCTCTCTCTCTCTCTCTCTCTCTCTCTCTCTCTGTCTCTCTCTCTCTCTCTCTCTCTCTCTCTCTCTCTCTCTTAACCTTATACTAATTTTTTTGTCTGTAGTGGACTTTTCAAACGTCCTTAAGTAATCATCCATTTGTGTATTTACTGGACAATTTGAACTCTCTCTCTCTCTCTCTCTCTCTCTCTCTCTCTCTCTCTCCCTCTCTCTCTCTCTCTCTCTCTCTCTCTCTCTCTCTCTCTCTCTCTCTCTCTCTTGTTGGTTTCCTTTGTTCCCTTGCAAGTTTCCCATTGATTCAAATATGTCAATGTCTTCCTGTGTGCACTAATTCGATTTCCTTTGACATATTCTGAAGTAATTACACATTTTGCCAGCGTTGACTTTTGAATTACTACTTATCGGTTTTCTCCAACGCGTGGCTTTGACGAGTAACAACTTTTCTCCTCAGATTTAGATGGATATTGATAAAGTTCTTCCAGTATTGAGTGAAGGAATATATGTAGAGATGAAGCGTGCAATGTACAAAGACAGTGAAAAAAAAGTGACGCAGAAATAGACGTGTAAGTTGCGTAGAGTGAATGTGAAGAGGATGTAATTAAAATGCAGTTTGTAATGCTTGAAGACCGTGGTGAGTGTGGCGGGGGGAAAAAAAGACGTGGATTGTTTTGGATGAATGTGAAGAGGATGTTATATAAATGCAGGTTGTAATACTTGAAGACCATGATGAGTACGGAGGAGTGGGAGACGGGGAGGGTAAAAAAGATAGATGTTAATTATTTTGGAAGAATGTAAATAGGATGGAATTGAAATGCAGCTTGTAATGTTTGAAGACCGTGAAAATCCTGCGGTGGGGTGGGGGGAAGTTAGACATGTAAATTACTTTAAATAATTATGAGGAGAGTGCAATCAAAATGCAGCTTTTAATGTTTGAAGACCGTAGAAAGTCTGGCGAGGAAAAAATATAGACATGAGAATTACTTTGAATGAATTTGAGGAGAGTGTAATCAAAATCTAACTTGTAATGTTTGAAGACAGTGAAAAGTGCTGAGGGCAAAAAAGATAGATATGTGAATTACATGATATGAATTTGAAGAGATTGTTATAAAAATTGAGCTTGTGATGTTTGGAAACCGTGAAAAGTGGGAAAAAACTGACAACGTGTTTGGAGATGGATTATGAATAAATAAACAAATCAAATAAAAAGGGATAATGACAAAAAATGGAAATAGGAAGCAAAAATTAAGAAACACCACATAAGGAAGAAAATATATTGAAAATTAACAAATGAAGGACAAAAGCAACTCTGCAATGAGTGTATGTGAGTATTATACCATTACTAACACTCTCGTAGGGGAGGAAAATATGTCTGAAAATTCTCTCATCTGAAAATGCAATAGCCACCAATGACCATATGTTGGAGTGTGGGAAGGAGAAATGTGGCTCAGTATTTATTTCTTCCACCTGAATCTACAATTATCATCCTGTGAAGATTGTGTGCTGAAATCTGGCTAAATATTCTAACCCTTCACCTGAAACTAACACTAAGCAAAATACTATTTGATTTCTTCCACGGTGAATAGGGAAGCTTTGTATTGAAATGTGAGTGGATATTCTTTCTTCTCACTTGAACCTGCAATATCGTGTGGCTAAATAGTCTAACCCTTCACCTGAAACTAACATTAAGCAAAACTACACTTGAATTTTTCCACTGTGAGTAAGGAAACTATATTTTTTTTCAAGAGGGGCCAAGGGGGGGAAAAATGTGATTAAAAAAAGGCCCACTGAGGTGTCGGTCCCTAAACAAGTTGTATAGAAATGAAGTGAAATGAGACTGCATTATAGTTTCCCCTCACGAGACTGCATTATAGTTTCCCCTCACCTAAAACTCCATTGATTTCCTTCCCCTTCCTAAGACTGTGAGGTGAGATGTGACTGCATATCCTTTCCCCTCACCTAAACCTGCATTATCACTTGATCTCTTATCCTTCCTGAGACTGTGAGGTGAGATGTGACTGCATATCCTTTCCCCTCACCTAAACCTGCATTATCACTTGTGTTCCTGCCCTTGTAAAGATAATGAGGTGAAATGTAGCTGTAAATTATGTCCACTCACCTGAAACCACCAAGAATAAGTATTACACCATGAGCTTTTGGCAAGTGGAGAGGGAGGATGTGAGGAAAAATATCTTCTCGACCTCAACCTCCAATAGTGAGCAATATCATGAGTTTTTGGCACTGCGAGGAGGGAAATTGTATAGTGAAGTGTGACATACTCTATTTTTCACCTTGAACTTGCAACAGTGACCTTCAGTAGTGTGAGAGGAGGGGAAATGTGAGGGTAATGTAAGGGACGATTTTCCACCATCCATCAATACCACTTGAATATCTACTGTGTGATAACAAACAAATAGAGGAGACCAATGCTTGAGTTTTTGGGTGTGTGTGGGTTACATATGCGAGGGAAAGTAGTAGTGTGTGAGGATGATAGGAGGATAATAGTGGTGTGTGGGAAGGATAATTGTAGTGTGGGGATAGTAGTAATGTGTGGGGAGGATAATAGTAGTGTATGAGGTTATAGTATGTGAGGATGAGAAATATAATGGGGTAATGTGGGGATATCATATTCACTTGAACCTCCACCAGCTATCAGTATCACTTGAGTGTCTACTGTGCGAGAAGAAATGTTATCGATGCTTTAATTTTGGTGTGTGTATGGATGAGAAATGTGAGGGAAAATGTGGGTATTCTGTGTCCCTTTTCAACGTCTACCAGCGATCAGTACCAGTTGAGTATGTTGCGATGGAAGAAATTTAAAGTAGTAGTAAAGTGTGGGGAGGATAATAGCCAATATCTTTCATGTGTTAGGAGGGGAAATGGGAAGGGAAATGTAGGTATTCTGTGTCCCTTTTCAAAGTCCACCTGCAGCGATCAGTACCAGCTAAGTATGTTGCGAGAGAAGAAATTTAAAGCTCAGCCAATATCTTTCATGTGTTACGAGGAGAAATGGGAAGGGAAATGTAGGTATTCTGTGTCCCTTTTCAACGTCCACCAACGATCAGTACCAGTTGAGTATGTCGCGAGAGAAGAAATAGAAAGCTCAGCCAATATCTTTCATGTGTTAGGAGGAGAAATGGGAAGGGAAATGTAGGTATTCTGTGTCCCTTTTCAATGTCCACCTGCGATCAGTACCAGTTGAGTATGTCGCGAGAGAAGAAATAGAAAGCTCAGCCAATATCTTTCATGTGTTAGGAGGAGAAATGGGAAGGGAAATGTAGGTATTCTGTGTCCCTTTTCAATGTCCACCAGCGATCAGTACCAGTTAAGTATGTTGCGAAGGAAGAAATATAAACCTCCTCCAATGACTTTTTTTTTTATGTGTCAGGAGAAATACGAAGGGAAAAAGTAGGTACTCATCTCCGTCTCACCTGCACCAGTGAGTCTCGAGTTCCTGGCGCTGAGGGGAAGAGGAGAGGATAAAGTGACAGGGACAGTTGAGTAGTGAAAGTGGTAAACAAATCTCAAGGTTCGTATTAACAGAGATTCTTAAGTATGTTACTCTCTCAATGTCGAAAATTTTAGTCTCGAAATCTATCTCAATCTTTCGAAGTTGGGTGTTGTACTTTATCCATTATCTCATCACCAGTAAATTGTAAGCTACTGATGAGATAATGGGTAAAATACAACACCAATTTGGGAGGTTAAGTGGATTTCAAGACTATAAATTCGTCAAAAAAAGACATACTTAAGAATCTGTTAATACAAGACCAGGTTGAGTCTGGAGTACTTAACAAAACATGATACAGTTACATGGACAGTTGAATAGTGAAGGTGATGATCAAATCTCAGGTTGACTCAGGAATGCTTCACTTCTCTTACACTTCTACGACAAGTCTATCTCACACCTTGTAGTCGAAATGTAAGAGAAGTGAAGTATTCCTGGCACAACCTGCGATCCATCCACAACCTTCGCTACTCAAAAGAAAGCATATTAGAATCACAACCACTTCAAACCAGACCTTTCGATCATGTCACTCCTCATCACCAGTGCTCAGTGTCCTAGTGTTGTAAGGAGGAACACAAAGGAAAAAAAGGAAGAACAAGCAGCGGTCCTTTCGAGGTTACCTATGATGAGATACAACAGCTGATCTAAAGTATTAAGTGTTAGATAGTAAAGAGGAAGAGACATCCCCGCCAAACATTTCCTGTGACTTCGAATATCAGAGAGAGAGAGAGAGAGAGAGAGAGAGAGAGAGAGAGAGAGAGAGAGAGAGAGAGAGAAGACAGGTATATTTCTGCACATGTAGCATAGAAGTACAGAACAGAACACAAGGAAGACAGGTAACGAAAACTGTCTTTGTTTTACCATAGACTCTTTAATAATTTCGATTATCATGATACTGGTCTTGATGATGATAGTGATGATGATGATAGCGAAAACAGTGATGGTGACTAATAAATACACCAAGGCAAACTCAGGAACTCCCTACATACTTCTCTCCACTTTCTTTATATGTTCGAAAGAATTATACGAAAGATGAGGACAAATGTCTTTCAATTTCCCTCCTGAATAAAGTGAAGTGATTGACAGTTGGTTCCCCTTATTCCTGCAATCTCTTCTGCTTGAGTCACAGTTTCCTAGCAAGACGCGTGGGGGTGAAGGGAAGGTAGTGGTCTCACACCCGCCCCTCTGTAAACATCACGCCAGAACGACCACCCTAACAGATTGTATAGCCTCATTTTCAGAAACGCTCTGTCCTTTTGTTGTTGTTGTTCTTTTTCTTCTTGTTCTTGCTGTTTGTTGTTATTTATTTATTTTTTTATTTATTTATTTTTTTTTTTTGTTGTTGTTGCTATTTGATCGCCACTGTTTACAAAAGCCACACATGATTACCGAGTATTTCTCCTGTCATTAATATTGAAATCTTGTTAACCGAAAAAACACTATAACTAGAAACTAACCCTCTCTTCTCTCTTCTCTCATCATCGCTGTTTACTAGGAACACACATGATTAGCAGAGTGTTTCTCTTCATAATGTCAAAATATTGGAAATCTGGTAAGTCCGTGCAAAAAAAAAATACACTATAACTAAAAATTAATTAATCAACTTGCAGGAAATGTGTTAAAGCTCCCCATTGACTTAATACTGACAATTTAATTACTAAGTTCGTCCCAGTCATCACCCTCTCTATACCAGTTCATTCCAGTTTCTTTCCTTAACCTAAATTCCTCCAGCTTGAACCCGTTATTTCTGGTTCTATCCTGGTTACTGATCCTAAGAACCTTGCTCATGTCTCATTTTCTCTGTCAGTGCATCAGAGGGGATGACATTAAAGGAAGAAATATAACTCACTGTATTTAGCATTCTCGTCAGTCTTGGGTCCTGTGGTTCGCGTTTACCTAGAAGTAATAAGATGGCTTCTCAATCTTCATTCCTGTGCTTCTTGCCTGCCACTTGTAAGGCCACCGACACCACAGGGTTGAACTAGACAGATGTAGATAGATAGATAGATGGAGAGAGAGAGAGAGAGAGAGAGAGAGAGAGAGAGAGAGAGAGAGAGAGAGAGAGAGAGAGAGAGAGAGAGAGAGATCAAAATAGATTAGTAAAGAGATAGATAGAGAGATAGAGATAGATAGATAAACAGATATATAGATAAATAGAATGATTGATTGACAGAAAAAAAAAAGAATGGTAAAAAGATAGTTAGATAGATAGGGAGATAGATAAGCAATTATATAGATAAATAGAATGATTGAAAAAAGAAAGAAAAAAATAAATAGGTGAAGAGACAAAAAAAATAGATAAATAGATAAATAAACGGATATATGTAGATCAAGAGAGAGAGAGAGAGAGAGAGAGAGAGAGAGAGAGAGAGAGAGACCCAAAAAATAAGACCGTCTAAAGTTGGCACATTGCGCAGCCCATGTTACCTCTGCGGGTCGGGAATAACGTGGCGCAGAAGGTACACAGCTACTCACTGGTATTTTTAAGTGACACACCACGACACACTCCGCGAGATGGCGTTGGGGAGGAAGAGGAAGAGGAGGAGGAGGAAGAGGAGGTAAAAGGATACGTACATGCAGGAAAGAAGAGTGAAAGGGTGAATCAGAGAGGAAAAAGCAGACGTGTATACAGGAAATAAGAGTAAAAGGTGTATATGCAAGAAAGAAGGGAAGTAAAAGAGAGAAGGAGGAAGGGTGAATTAGAGAGAATGAAGAGATAAAACAGGCGTACATACAAGAAATGAGAGAAATAAAAGAGTATAAGAAACGGTGAATCAGAGAGAAGAAAGCTGGCGTATATACAAGAAAGAAGAGAAGTAAAAGAGAGAAGGAGGAAGGATTAATTAGAGAGAATGAAAAAAAAAACTGGCGTACATACAAGAAATAAGAAATAAAAAAGAATATGAGAAAAGGTGCGTCAGAGAGAAGAAAGCTGGCGTATATACAAGAAAGAAGAGAAGTAAAAGAGAGAAGGAGGAAGGATTAATTAGAGAGAATGAAGAGATAAAACAGGCGTACATACAAGAAATAAGAGAAATAAAAGAGAGTATGAGAAAAGGTGAGTCAGAGAGAAGAAAGCTGGCGTCTATACAAGAAATAAGAGAAATAAAAGAGAGAAGGAGGAAGGATGAATTAGAGAGAATGAAAAAAAAAAAAAAAACAGGCGTACATACAAGAAATAAGAGAAATAAAAGAGAGTATGAGAAAGGGTGAATCAAAGAGAAGAAAGCTGGCGTATATACAAGAAAGAAGAGAAATAAAAGAGAGAAGGAGGAAGGATGAATTAGAGAGAATAAAGGAAAAAAAAACAGGCGTACATACAAGAAATGAGAAATAAAGGAGAATATGAGAAAGGGTGAGTCAAAAGCTGGCGTATATACAAGAAATAAGTGAAATAAAAGGGAGAAGAAGAAACAGTGAATTAGAGAGAATGAAGAAAACACTGGCGTACTTACAAGAAAGAAGAGGAGGAGGAGGAAGAGGGTTAAAGAGAGGAAAGAGATGAAGGAGGAAAGCATAAATCAGAGAGAAGTGGAAAGGAGTACATTCAACAAAAAGCGAGGAGGAGGAGGAGGAGGAATTAGGGGAGGAAAGAGATGGAGGGAGAAATAGAGAGGGAAGATGAATCAGGGAGAAGGAAAAATAGGAGAGGGAGGAAATGAAGGGATTCGCACGTACAAGAAAGGAAAGAAGGAAGAGATTAAGACAAGAAGGAGACGAAAGGAGAAATGGTAAGATCAAATAAAGCAACGAGAAAGAGAGGCACAGAAAAACAGAAAGATAAAGAGGAAGAGGAAAATGGAAGATGATGTGCAGGAAAGGAAGAAGCGAAACCGAAGCAAGAGAGAGAGAGAGAGAGAGAGAGAGAGAGAGAGAGAGAGAGAGAGCCATAATGAAAGACGAGACGGATAAGAGTGAAGAAAAAGAGAAGGAAAAATAAAAACGTCATAAGGGGAAAAAAAAAGAACTTATGCAAACTTGCCAACTCTCTCCTTCCTCCGCCAAGAAAGAAGAAGAAAAAAAAAAGAAAAGTTGCGTAACATTCGTGTGACGTTATTTTTTCTTATTTTTTTCTTTCATTTTGCTTTTTTATTCTTTTTTTTGTGTATGAGAAATTTATAGCGTTTGGAAAAGGATGTGAAAATCTCTCTCTCTCTCTCTCTCTCTCTCTCTCTCTCTCTCTCTCTCTCTCTCTCTCTCTCTCTCTCGTCTCTCTCTCTCTCTCTCTCTCTCTCTCTCTCTCTCTCTCTCTCTCTCTCTCTCTCTCTCTCTCTCTCTCTCTCTCTCTCTCTCTCTCTCTCTCTCTCCTAAAATACCCAAGTCTTACCTGCTTTTAGTCTCTGCTTTATTATTTATCGCTTTCTATTTGTGATTTTGGGGACACTTTGGCAACAGAAGAGGGAAGAGAGAGAGAGAGAGAGAGAGAGAGAGAGAGAGAGAGAGAGAGAGAGAGAGAGAGAGAGAGAGAGAGAAATGGATGTTTATTATGCGGGTCTGGAGTGAGAGGTGGATATGGGTGGACTTGGAAGTGAGAATAGAGAGAGAGAGAGGGAGAGGGGAGGGAAGGGGAAGAGAGAGAGAGAGAGAGGGGGAAGCTCCTTTGAGAGATCCGTGAAGGTATGTGAAGGGGATGAAATAAGGGAGGGAAACTATAATGGGGAAGGGAATGTGTGAGGGGAACATGAGGGGAGGTAGATGTGTAAAGGGAGGGGAAGGGAAGGGGAGGATGGGAAGGTGAGTGAGTATGAATGTGTATGTTTATGTTGTATATATTAAGAACTAAATCAATGTAAAAAATAAAACAAATAGAAAAGAAATAAAGATAATTAAATAAACAATCAAGAATATGTATATATATATGAATAATTTGATTTTTTTTATATAACTATGGCCTGATATCCAAGTCAAGGTGATAGTACCGCCCCCCCCCCCAAAAAAAAAAAAGAAAGAATAGAAAAAAGAGGTTTGTGATAGGAAGAGCAGCGAAAGGAAGGGATACACGAAGATAGAAGGGAAAAGAAGGGAAAGGAAGAGAAAGGAAGGGATAGGAAGGGAAAGAGAGGCGTGAGTGCTGGAAAGATGAATATGAAAAAAATGAAGGATAACGCAAGAAAGTGAATGAAAAAAGAGAAAATGTCAATAAAACAAGAAAAAAAGTTACGATATTGTGAATTATATCAGAAAAAGAAGAAGAGGAAAAAAAGGAATACTGTACAACACTTCAGGTATTTTTTTTAACCTCTTTTGTTTTCTTTAGAGAATGACACCTTTGGTATTTTTATTTGCTATGTATGTATTTTTTATTCACTTTTTATTCTTTCCCAGAGAGAGAGAGAGAGAGAGAGAGAGAGAGAGAGAGAGAGAGAGAGAGAGAGAGAGAGAGAGAGAGAGAGAGAGAGAGGGACGGGCTGGATGGATGATAAAGGAACTAAAAAATCATGAGACTCACATAAAACTCGGGAGGGAAAAGAGGAGAGGGAAGAAAGAGGTCCTCTAAATTTTACATACACGAGTAGTTGGTGTTATTGTTATTATTATTGCTCTTATTGTACTGTACTTCTCTTTCTCCTTCTCTCTGCCTGGCCTGTGCGTGCTGAGGTCAGATGATTAAGGATGTTTGATATTTATTTATTTGTCCATTAATTATTCAAAACAAGTATTTTTTTCACTTACCTAATATTCTAACGTAAATGAATAAATAAATAGATGAATGAATAAGTGGATAAATAATGTTTTAAGTATGAGGAAGGCTTGTGAATTAATGTGTCTATGTGTTTCCACTACTACAACTCTTGGCCACAACGATAACATGAGAAAATACAGGAAATAATGCTAAAAATATGAGGAAAGATGCAGACTCACTCTATCAACATCAATAGAATAATCATAACAGTAAGTATGAGGAAGAACACTCACTGGCTGGCCCACGCTTTGACACACACATACACACACACAAAAAAAAAAAAAACAATACAACGAATAAGAGAACAAAGATATAGACTACCCACACACACACACACACACGCACACACACACGCACAGAAAGAGAGGCAAGCAAGCAAGCAGGAGGAGGAGGGGGGAGGCAGTATTCAGGTGACACACACGTTACTTACCAGCCACACTAGTGATATTTTTGCTCCCCTGCGCCACTTCTCCAATGTGTGTTTTGCTCCGAGACTCTCCAGTAAAGAATATGTTATGCTTTTTTCACTGACGTAGACTTTTCCAGGCACGAGCGAGGCGGGATCGGGGAGAGCAGCGTGGCAGGGGAAGGGGAAGGGGCGGGGCGGGTATGGGTGGGTGGGTGTATATGCAAAAATAACGACGTGATGTAAAAATAGCATTAGAGAAAGTCAGGTGGAGAGATGGGAAATGTCTGAGTGTATGTCCATAGTCCAAGGGAAAGGTGAAATTTGAAGGGGAAGGAAATGGAGTGGAATGTAAAAAAATATGTCTATAAAGAAAAGGAAAGGGATGAGGAAGGTGGGTGCGGAGGAAGATGGAAGGTGTCTGTGCTTATGCAAAAAAGAAAAAAGAAAAAGGCAGTAAAAGAAGATAAAGTGTAGAGTAATAAAAAGAGAGAGAGAGAAAAAAAGAAGAAGACATGAGCTGAAAATATTATGCATGTATTCTTATTTTTTACTATGCATGTATTTTCGTTCTTACTATTCTTACGTCGAGGTGAAATGCCAGGCAGGTCAAGGGCACAGAGGTATTAAAAATATAGTGTAAAAGGCCACCAACCCCAGCACAAAAATGTTGCTTTTCCCCCTCCACGAAAAAGAGAGAAAGAGCAAAGAATATATATAACAGGAGAACCAGAACACTGCCAATTCAATCACTTGGGTGGTGTCTTGACGTGTTACTTGTTATAACACAGAAGAGTCTATTAAAATGCCGCGACAAGTAAAATGAAGGTAAATGGCAGAGCAATGAATGGTAATTAAAGGGACGCCACCCATATATTGAGCTTATTTAAATATGCATAGTTTTCTTTACACAAATTAAATTCCGCAGTCTTTCTGCTGAGATGAATGCATAGAGTTTGGTAAAATTTGCACTGAAGCATCCTTTCACATTTCACAAGCCACCATAAGTCAGAGTTAAGGGTTCAACAAGGAATGCACGAAGAGATAGAATATAAACATAAACTACATTACCCTTCTTTAGTTATGGGAAAAAATACTTGATTCTCTTTTTTATCAACATTCAGAAGCTTTATGAGGAGTTGAGATGTCATTCAAGTATAGAGACATTAGATAGAAAAATTACTTTCTCCAACGTAAATCACATTTCCTCAGTCTTCTTACTCTCAGAAATATTTATCGTTGGGTAAAAGTTACACCGGAGTATTTTATCAACCTTCAGAGGCTGGAAAAGTAGGAGTTTAGTTAAGTTATGGTTAAAGAGGTACAGATAAATAGAAAAAAAAGCCTGTCTGCCATGCCAGGAGTGAAGATGATAACCTAAACACGATAAAGGAAACAATACACTTTGCTCTGCCGCGATATTAAAAACACACACGGGCCTTATAAATCTTTGCACCTCATTAATAGCGTCCGTCTGCCTCAAGGGAAAAGAGACAAGGCGTAACATTCAGCTCCTGCATAGACAATACTGGCCTTTGCACTCTCCTCACGACACACACACTGGTTTCATCAATCTTTCTCGCCCAGTCAGCGCCAAGACAGGAAAGGCGAGAGGCAAAAGGTATCGATTTATTCCTTCACGTATTTCATGGTAGAAAATTATGATATTGTTGTTTGTTTGATTAAATACTTGGCCACATTCTACTTTTCCTTTTTTTTTTGGGGGGGGGGTGTCTGTCTCTCAAAATTCTGAATGCATTATGAGCAATTGATTACAGAAACCATCCTTTTCAACGGTTCACTGAGAAAACACAACCATATTTTCAACAATATATCCATAGAGAAAAGCCTTGTCTTCAATAATCAACTAAGAAAAGATAATCTCGTTGGTAATAACAGACAAAATCGAAATAAAAACAAATTCATATTTTTTTTCAACAAACCAGTAAAAGACACCATGTTCAAAAAACACATTGAAAAAACAACAGCTCAACTTTCAATAAACTATAACGGAACCCTCATTGTCACCATTAAAGACGAAATGGAACCAGGCGCGGTTTGTGGGCCGACGTGTCACAGGATTTCGAATCTGGCCGCGGTCCGAGGATGGGTAGGGCTTCCACTCGGGGTAACGGTTCCCAAACAGCTGGACTTTCAGATAGCAGGTCTCCTTTATACAGTGAATTGCCGAATAAGGTCAGCATTGTATAAATAAAAAAAATATCACACGTAACACACACACACACACACACACACACACACACACACACACACACACACACACTGTTAACCTTCACCAACAGAAAAGAAACGAGTCTCAATTTCCAAACAAACAAACACACACACACATACACACCCCAAAAAGGTAAACATCTTCAACGATACATGAAAAGCAAAAACTCAGCTTAAGAGAATCAAAAAGAAACTTTCACTATCATTACCGATATAAAAAAAAGAACAAAGAACCGTAATTGTCTACAAAAAGAAAGGCAAAACAATATAATGAAAGAAACCATTACGTAATTTTCCTCCACATCGAGATAAGGAAGAAAGAAAATAACAGACTTTTCTCTCATGAATACACATAGAGAGAGAGAGAGAGAGAGAGAGAGAGAGAGAGAGAGAGAGAGAGAGAGAGAGAGAGAGAGAGAGAGAGAGAGAGAGAGAGAGAGAGAGAGAGAGAGAGA
>JAHFWG010000061.1:684933-705349 GCA_020233015.1 Callinectes sapidus | reverse complement strand
TCTTTTGGGGAGAAGAGTGCGCCTTCCTTGGCAGTGAGTTGTCAAAATTCTCTTTGTTATGATGACTCTTGTCCAGCGTGAGGGGGTGGTAGGTTGCACAGCCACTGTCCCCACACACTCCCGCACACCCGGGAAGGGATTCTAATGTGATTCCCGCGTCGTTATCGTCATCGTGAAACTCGTCTCGTCATCGTGAAACTCGAATCGTCATCGTGAAACTCGCCTCGTCGTCGTAAAACCCGTCTCGCCGTCAAGAAACCCGTCTCGCCGTCGTAAAACTCGTCTCGTCATCGTGAAACTCGACTCGTCATGAAGAAACCCGTCTCGTTATCGTTATCGTAAAACCCGTCTCGCCGTCGTAAAACCCGTCTCGTTATCGTTATCGTAAAACCCGTCTCGTTATCGCAAAACCCGTCTCGTTATCGCAAAACCCGTCTCGTCGTCGTAAAACCCGCCTCGTTATCGTGAAATCCGTCTCGTTATCGCACATCCCGTCTCGTTATCGTGAAACTCGCTTTGTTTATTTGATTATCGCGTCGTTATCGTTATCGTTAAACTCGTCTCGTTACCGTGAAATTCGTTGCGTTGATTTGATTATATTTGATTATCGCGTCGTTATCGTCACCGGCCGGAATTTGTTCATTTATTTAATTATTTATTATTAAAATGCCCATACACCTATTAATTACTTGATTCTCTATATTTATTTATTGATGTATTATACCTATCTTTCATTTACTCTCTCTCTCTCTCTCTCTCTTTCTCTCTCTCTCTCTCTCTCTCTCTCTCTCTCTCTCTCTCTCTCTCTCTCTCTCTCTCTCTCTCTCTCTCTCTCTCTCTCTCTCTCTCTCTCTTTTCCTCTCATATTACTTTTTCTTGACACCAACGTTGCTTTGATGGGAGACAAAATATTTAAATCAAGTTATTTAAATCGATATAAATCAGAGTAGACTTGTATTGAAAATTACTTCAATAGAATTTTTAAAAAATGATATTTCAATATTTTTTTAACGTTATTTGTTGATGATAATGAGAAATGTTCATGAAATTTAATGAGCTCATATCATTTAACAATGACACAATTTAACTCTTTCACTGCGATGTACACCACAACACAGTCCTACAACAGCGAAATCTTAACAAAAATCGACATGAAAGATTGAAAAGATAATTAAAAGGAGTATATTGAACAGTTTTTAGTTAATAGAACGCTTTGAGATGGCAGTGAGTTAAGGCGAAAGATCTCAGTGGTGGTTTGTTAATAAGGAAGAGGAATCGCAGGGAAAAGTGTTAATACAAAAAAGTGGAGACAGGACTGAAAGAAATAATCAGTGCAAACAAACAGTGATTAATGGGGAAAACAATAAATCTAAGACTTGTGCTCTCTCTCTCTCTCTCTCTCTCTCTCTCTCTCTCTCTCTCTCTCTCTCTCTCTCTCTCTCTCTCTCTCTCTCTCTCCATCACTCTTCATTCTCTTTTCTTTCCTTATCATCTTTTACTATTCATTTCTTCCTTCCATGTTTTTCTATTTTATTATTCTCTGTTTCTCCACTTCTCATCTTTATTCTTCTGTTTAACCCCTTCAGTACTGGGACACATTTTTTACCATGAATTTATTGACATTAGGTTAGGTTAGGTCTATGGAGGTGACAAGATTATAACCCCTTCAATATCTATTCTTCTTACTATTTGATGATTTTCTACACCTTCAGAAACTCATGTGGGGATTAGAATAGTACAGACTCTGGCCATTAATCTTCTGACCTCCATAGACCCTTCCTAATGTCAATAAAATCATCTAATCTTCACAAAACAGAAGGTAAAAATGCATCCCAGTATTGAAGAGGTTAATGGCCAGATTCTGTACTGTTTTAATCCCCACATGAGTTACTGAAGCTGTGTAAAATCCATAAATAATAAGCAGAATAAATAAGGAAATGTGTCCCAGTACTGAAGGGGTTAATTTGCTATTCTTTGTTGTGTCAAATTCTAAACTCTCATTCAAAATATTTCCATTATCATTATCTTAGTCTTTTTTCTTTTCTATCTATTTTTGGGTTTCTCTCTCTCTCTCTCTCTCTCTCTGATAACCGTTCCCTCCCACTCTATCTTATCTTATCTCAATACTTAAATACTAACCAAACTTTCCCATTACCTTTTTTTCTGCACCTTAGAATAAATAAATGAAAAAAAAGAACAATAAAATCCAATCACAAATGAATGTATGAACAAATTAATAAATCCTATCCACAAAACAAAATAAGAAAAACAAACTTACCCCACACAATAAAATGACAAATGAATAAGATTGTATGGTACTTTATTTTGTCTTGTGAATCATATGAAGAAAATAACTAATATTACATGAAATTATATATATCAACTCTTTCACTGCTATTTCCTCCATCTTTCCTTAACAACTAACCCCTCTAATACACCTTTCCTAGTTCCAATAATTACCTCAAACCTTTAAAACTGAATAGAAACTGCAAAATATACTCTTTTTTAATGCCTTCCTTTCTCACAGATCCTAATAAAGCCCTCACACATTGCTAGTGACGATATTAATTCCCTCACATCACGGCGAAAGACTTAAAAATCACCGCAGAAAATTTATATACCAAACACACACACACACATACTTTTTTCTGTCTAAACACACACAAGGTAGATAAAACAAGACCCACACCCACGCACAGACTGACCTGGGTGTAGAATGGGCTGTGGGATCTGGTGTGGCTGTGGTGGAGGCTGTGGGGGCTGGCAGTCTTCAAAGTCCACACCCAGAGTCTCCTTCACCCAGCCGGCAAAGTGTGGAAGAACCATATTGCCAATTTTGTACCTGGAGACGAGGGAGAAAAAGTTTAAAGGGAAAGTAAATTAAAGGGAAAGAAGAGGTGGTAATGAAGGATAGGGAGGAAAATATGAGGATACAAGAATAGGAAAGGGAAATAAATTGATGATGCTGGACAAAGGAAGGAGAAAATAAAGGGAGGAGGAGAAAATAGGAAAGAGAAAACATGAGAGAAATAATAAATAAAAGGGAAAGAAAAGGTGGTAATGAAGGATAGGGAGGAAAATATATAATAAAAGAATAGGAAAGGGAAAGTAAATTGATAGTACTGGACAAAGGAAGGAGAAAACGAAGGAGGAAGAGAAAATAGAAAGGAGAGAACATGAGAGAAATAATAAATAAAAGGGAAAGAAGAGGTGATAATGATGGAAAGGGAGGAAAATATATGAAGATACAAGAATAGAAAAGGAAAATAAATTGATAATGCTGGACAAAGGGATAAAACATAAGAAAATAAAGGAAGGAAGAGGAGAAAATAGGAAGAAGAAAACATGAGAAAAAAAATAAATAAAAAGGAAAGAAAAGGTGATAATGATGGATAGGGAGGAAAACACACACACACACACACGCACACACACACACACAGGATACAAGAGTTAGGTAATACTGACCTGTTCCCAGTGAAGGAGACATAGTAGTTATCCCCTTTATGCACCACAAACTTGGAGTCCTTGTACCCCCAGCCATTCCACTTCAACACCTCCTGCCTGCAACACCAAGACAACACCATTAGAACACGTCAACACCACCACAACACCATTAGAACACGTCAATACCACCACAACACCATTAGAACACGTCAACACCACAACAACACCATTAGAACACGTCAATACCACCACAACACCATTAGAACACGTCAACACCACAACAACACCATTATTACAGAACACCACAAGGATGACACCACAACACCACCATTACAATACTACACCAAAACAACACCATTAGAACACAACAACATCATTAGAATAAGACCAAACCAACACCATTACAGCAACACCAGTAACAACCAGAATAACACTATTACAACAACACCAGTAACAACCAGAATAACACCAAACACCAATAACAACCAGAATAACACCAAACAACACCAGAATAACACCCAAACAACACCAGAATAACACCAAAACACCAGTAACAACACCAAAACACCAAAATAACACCAGTAACAACACCAAAACAACGCCAGTACCAACCAGAACAACACCAGTAACAATCCACAGGGAATGTATTTCATGAGTCAGTCAGTCTATTAATGAATGAGTTAGTCAGTCAGTCTATTGATGAATGAGTAAATCAGTCTATTAATGAATGAGTCAGTCAGTCAGTCTATTAATGAATGAGTTAGTCTATTGGTGAACGAGTCAGTATTAATGAATGAGTCAGTCAGTCTATTAATGAACGAGTCTATTAATGAATGAATGAGTTAATCAGTCTATTAATGATATCCACACTGGCCTGCTGGCTACACCTTCACGCCACTACTGTCAGCGGGGGGCAGGCCGGGCGTCACGTCACCACCACCACCACCACCACTCACCTCCTCCGGGGCAGCGATGGGGCGCCAGGGGTGTCCTTAGGGGGCGGAGACGAGGCACAGGGCTGCCAGTGCCCCGGGGTGCCACGCCTGCTGGCTCCCTCACGCCCAGGGCAGGACAAGTGCCGCTGCAGGACAGAGAGCCGCTCCCCAGCAGACGACGCCATGCTGCTGCTGCTGCTGTGGTGGTGGTGGTGCTGATGATGATGATGGTGGTGGTGGTGCTGTGCTTGTTGCGTAAACCCTGATAAGAAGGCTGATGAAGCTCTCTCTCTCTCTCTCTCTCTGGTCATGAAATAGAGTACTATGTATAAATTAACACTGATACATGAACCACCCCCTCTCTCTCTTGACATATGAAAAGTAAAAAATATACAATGAACAACAAATTAATCTCTCTCTCTCTCTTTCTCATCATCATCATTGCATGACGGGAGGTGGACAGCAGGACATGTGCCAGATGAAAGAATACAGACAGGCAGCAGCAGGGAACTCTTGACAAATTAGAACAAGAATAAGTGACAATTATACATTTCTGTTTCCCCCTTCTTCCAGTTCAGATAGATGGCACAGAAATCTTGCTTTTAGTATCAGTACTTCCTGGTGTATTTCCTGTGATCTGGTTATCTTATTCAAGTTTATGCATTGGGATTCTCTTGTTACTGTTGCTCAAGGATATTGTCTTAGAATCCTTGCTGATGCTGACAATGATCTAATGAGGCTGGGTCATCTCGCTGGTCCATTGGTCAAAACACACCACCATCACCCCCTCTTTGGAAATGCCACACTCTGAAATGTTACCCCAGCAGGTCACTTCTCCGCCCCAGGAGGTGTTTGCCGCGGTGCAGAGGGGTGACCTGGGGTGGCTGGGGCAGTACTGGGGGAGGCAGGAGGTGGTATGGAGGGAGGTGAGGCATGGAAAATCAGGGGACACAGCATTACACACTGCAGCGGCGGCGGGGAAGGTTGAAGTGGTGAAGTGAGTTGAGAACGTGTACCATTCCCTCTGTAAACACCTTCAATACGTGCTTATATTTAGTTTGCTTATTATTCCATGTTTTTATACAGCTTCTGGAACTCATGTAGGGGATTAGAACAGTACAGACTCGGGCCAGTAGTTAGTAGTGTTCCTGTGTGTGTGTATGTTGCAGGTGGCTTCTGTGTCACGGGGGTACCAGCTGTTTGGAGGCTCTGAACTATGATGGGAAAACACCCCTACACACAGCAGCACAGTCCTCACATCTTCCTGTTGTTGAAATGCTACTGGATCATGGTAAGCTGTGTGTGTTAAAGTTATATTAATGTGTCATTCTTTGAGTGTTAATCTGTTGTGTTTTATAGTTCAGTGGTGCATTTTTCTGTATAATTTTTTGTTTCTTAAGTGTTTTTTTGCAGTTAACTCCTTCAGTACTATGACACATTTTTCATATTTATTCTTCTTACTATTTGTTGATTTCATATTACTTCAGAAACTCGTGTGAGGATTAAAACAGTACAGACTCTGGCTATTAATCTTCTGACCTCCATAGACCCTTCCTAATATCAATAAAATCATCTAATCACACCCAAAACCTTATAAAAACATGTCCCAGTACTGAAGGGGTTAATCGTACACTGTGGCCTCCTCCCCCTCCCTTTTCTCACTCTCTCTCTCTCTCTTCCCTTCAATATAGGAGCTGAGATAGACCCACTGAAGAGAGCAGACTGGACACCCCTCATGTTAGCCTGTACCAAGAGAAGCCTGTCAGTCATCAAAGCCTTAGTACAGAGTGGGGCCAACCCTAAGCTGCTGAACAAGGATGGGTGGTCCAGCCTGCACATTGCCAGTAGGGAGGGGCACCATGAGGCTGTTAACTACCTCCTCGATGTGGACAGTTCCCTGTGGCACACCGTTAGTAAGAATGGAAGGACGCCGTTACATACTGCCGGTAATTGGTGAATTGGGTTGTTTGTGTGGAAAGTGATGTGACGTATTGTTTATAGGAAATATAACTGTTTCCACACACACACACACACACATGCTACATTTAAAATCACCACCACCACTACAACATACACACACACATAACTTAACCTAACTTTACCACACCACAGCATAGCCACACTACCACCACAAACACAGCCCTAACACATACATACATACAACCACCACCAACACACACACACATACCACCTAACTAAACCTAACCTAACCTAACCTAACCCCCCCCCCCACAGCCCACCATGGCCACTTCATCACCACCACACTCCTCTTAACACGTGGAAGCTACGAGAGAGATGAGAGGGACTCCTGTGGGAACACTCCGCTGATGGAAGCTCTTCGTATGAACCACCTGACCATCGCCAACCTCATACTGCATCACGGGGCGGACCTCAGGGCACGGGACAGCATGGGGCGCGAGGGGATCCACCTGGCGGCCGAGGCGGGGCATGTGGAGGTGGTGAGGAAGCTTGTGGAGTGGGGAGTGGATTGCTGTGAAGTCTCTGATCAAGGTAGTAGAATGCTGGAATAACTATTGGTGTAATATAATAGATTTTATCCATATTTATAACTTTTTTTGTAATTAATAATCTTTTTTTGTGAGTGTCTTCTTGTAAATGTTTGTTTTTATTTTGATGAGTGAATGAATGAGAGAGAAAGATACACACACATACACAACACCATCTGTACCACCACCACCACCACTACCACCCCTCTCTCCTCCCACACACAGGGCAGACAGCATTACACTGTGCCGCCAGGGAGGGCCACACTCACCTGGTGAAGGCACTGCTGGACCTTGGCACTGACATCGACGCCACGGACAACAATCGCAGGACAGGTGAGTTGACACATTACCACCACCTTGTGTACCGACAGCTGTTCTTCTCTCTCATAGGTAACATGTTGAATTAGGTTAGGTGAGGCCAGGCTGTGTGTGAGAGAGAGAGAGAGAGAGCGAGAGTTTCTATTATACTTATCAGATGAGTAATAATAATAACAATAACTTTCTTTAAATTTTGTTGATGTTTTTTTTGTTCTTATGGATTACCTATTTGTTATTATTTTCTGTATATTTTGAAGACCACGTTATTACTGATTAGCATTTATTCATCTGCCTGTCTTTCTATCTCCCAAATAGTCTATCTAGATAAGTATGTATGTGTCTATGTATCTGGCCATCTATCTATTTATATATTAATCTTTCTTTCATCTTCCTGTTAATCTTAAGTGCCTATCTTTTTATCTATTTATCTATTTATCTATCTATTTGTCTGTATGGGCTTGTATTAACAGATTCCTAAGTAAGTATTCTTAGACAAATAATTAGTCTTGAAATCCGTCTTGACCTTCCAAACTGTCAGCCATTATCTCACCACCAGTACATTGGAAGCTGCTGATGATGAGATAATGGTGAAAGTACAACACCTATTTCAGGAAGGGTCAGATGGATTTTAAGACTACAAATTCACCTAAGAAAAAGTTACATACTGTTAATACTGGCCCTGTCTATCTATGTTTGTCTATTTATCTGTGTGTGTGTCTGTGTGTCTGGTAGCACTGTGGTTGGCGTGTGCAGGGAGGAGGAGAGAGTGTGCCAGTCTGCTGAGGAACCTGGGAGCTTTGGACAATTCCGACGTCACTGGCACCAGGCCCTCTTATATGCTGACACCCTGAACTACCACTACTACTACTACTACTACCACTTAGTACACTTAGATAGTTAGCAGTAGTAACCAAGCAGCCTTGAACGGATCAAAAGGTCTGCTGCTGCTTGGCTTTCCTTTGTATTCTTTTGTATACTGCTGCTGCTGCTGTTTCTACGTATATTACTGTCTAAATATTACTAATTGTCTATTTTCTTCCCATCTTATGTTACTCTAAATACTACAAATTGTCTATTTTTCTTCCTGTCTTTATATTACTGTCTAAATTACTACCAATGGTCTATTTTTCTTCTTATCTTTCTACTACTACTACTGCTGCATAAAACCGGCCAGTTTAGAGTGACCGGATTGTACAGCTACTATTGGGCTAGATTCAGCTCTTATTGGGCGGTTTTCTCCTCTCCTTTCTACTTCAACCTTATTCCTCCCTATTCCAAGTTAGTGATACAGAAATAGTGTTGGTAAGGATGAGTCGTTTTAATAAAAGGTTCGACTTTGTAACTTGGCGTATCTTTAGCATTGGAGGAGAGAAGAGAATGATTGCCTTAAAATGGTGAAATACTACCAAATCATCGTCAAACTTGCAAAATTAACCGGGATAGGACTATATGGAGATTAATATGATTGATTTGGAAATATAGAATGCTAAAATAACCATCGGTATTATATATTGAGATTTTTACCCATATTTATAACTTCCCGACATGAAGAAAACCACCAAATTAAAGAATAAAAACCACCAAAAAGTGACGCGAAAAATACAAGAATAATTACCAAACCCAAAAAAAGACATAGAAATCAGAAGAAACATAAGTGAAAGAAATAAATTAATTGCAACACGAACGCCCCACTGCCCAGTCACAACAAACATGGCGGAGCGGGTTGTGTCACAGGAATTAACGGAGAAAATAGTGCAGTTCCAGGTAAGATAGACAGTGGTGGGGCCGCTATAAAGAAGGGGTAGATAATGAAGCACCTGTAGTCTATTGTGTTACCTGTCAATGGCCGCTAATTAAGGGGGAAAGGTGTTAATTAATCGATAACAATGCTTACCGGAAAATTATGTTTTGATGGATTTTTTTCTCCGTGTTTGATTATTATTATTGTTGTTGTTGTTTTTATTGGTTTGTTTATTTGTTAGATTGGTTGGGTTTATTTGAGGGTTTTTATTTAGTTCGTGGGTTTTGTTGCGTTTTGATGGATTTTTTTTTTGGTTTAGTTTCAATATTTATTCCATTTATTCCAATGTTTTATTTATTTATTTATTGTGTTGTTGTGTTGTTTGTTTGTTTCAGTTTTCCTCCATTTATTTATTTTTGTTCATTTTTATCATCATTTCTGTTCTAATTTCTTTCGATTATTGATCTAATTGTTGTGTTTCGTGTGGTTGTTTTGATGTTTCTTATATTTTACGTATTATTATTCATTTATTTATTTTAGTGTGTGTGTGTGTGTGTGTGTGTGTGTGTGTGTGTGTGTGTGTGTATGTGTGTGTGTGTGCGTGCGTGCGTGTGCGTGTGTGTGTGTGTATTGATAAACTGAAGGTGCAAGAGTAATTAATAGTAGAGAAAGCCATCACTCTAACAGGAGGAAAGAAAAGGGAATAATAGGAAAAAATGAAGAATTAATAGGGAAACATTGATTAAACATGAAGAAAAAGAGGGGAAAGGGAAAAAGAAAGTATAAAAGAAGGAAAAGGGAATAGGAAGAAAAGATGAACAATAAAGAGGGAAACATTGATAAAAGATGAAGAAAAAAGAGGAAAAAGGGAAAAGAAGAAAGTATAAAAGAAGGAAAAGGGAATAGGAAGAAAAAAATTGATCAGCTTGAAGAATGAGAGAAAAAAAAATAAATAAATGAAAGGAGATAACTTAAACACACACACACACACACACACACACACACACACACACACACACACACACAGAAGGAGGAATAAATAAATAAGTGTCAAGTCTACATTACCTAAGACACTTTTCCTTCCATACAATTTGTGAGGGAAATAACTCACTTAGTATACTTAATAATTCAACAGTTTTACCCTACCCTATGTTGCTCCAGTGAGGTCAGGAAACTTAGAAAACAACACTTGATAAAGAGAGCATTAATGGGCTTTCAATAGGTTACATGTTAGGTTAGAATGTGTCAGTGGGTTTTTAATAGATTAGGTTTATTAATTAGAATATATTGGTGGTGGGTTTTTAATGGGTTATGTTTAATTAGAATATATTGGTGGTGGGTTTTTAATAGGTTATGTTTAATTAGAATATATTGGTGGGTTTTTAATAGGTTATGTTTAATTAGAATATATTGGTGGTGGGTTTTTAATGGGTTATGTTTAATTAGAATATATTGGGGGTGAGTTTTTAATGGGTTATGTTTAATTAGAATATATTGGTGGTGGGTTTTTAATGGGTTATGTTTAATTAGAATATATTGGTGGTGGGTTTTTAATGGGTTATGTTTAATTAGAATATATTGGTGGTGGGTTTTTAATGGGTTATGTTTAATTAGAATATATATTGGTGGTGGGTTTTTAATAGTTTAGGTTAGGTTAGGTTAGAATGTGTCAGTGGGTTTTTAATAGGTTAGGTTTAATTAGAATATATTGGTGGGTTTTCAATAGGTTAGGATAGGTTTGGCTTAATTGAAATACATCACTGGGTTTTCAATAGGTTATGTTGGGTTTAATTAGGATATATTAATGGGTTTTCAATACGTTAGGTTTAGTTTGGTTTAATTATAATACATCTGTGGATTTTTAATAGGTTAGGTGTATTTATAATACATCAATGAGTGTGTAGGCAAAGAACGGAAATCAATGGACTTTTGCCAGATCTCGGTAATATTTCTTAACTTATATTTCTTAACGTTAGTATTTCCTGACAGTAATATTTCTTAACGGTATTATTTCCTAACAGTAATATTTCCTAACGTTAATATTTCCTAACTTTTGCCATATCTCGGTAACCTTTCCTAACGGTTTCCTGTGTGTTCATTTTGTGTTGTTGGCACCAAAACATGACCACAATGATGCACCACCTGTCACTTACCTAATGCCACACACTGCACCACCTGTCACTTAATGCCACACAATGCACCGTCTGTTCCTTAATACCACACACTGCACCATCTGTTATTAATGCCACACACACTGCACCACCTGTCACTTATGCCACACACACTGCACCATCTGTCACTTAAAGCCACACACACTGCACCATCTGTCACTTAAAGCCCACACACTGCACCACCTGTCACTTAATACCACACACTGCACCACCTGTCACTTAAATACCACACTGACACCCCCCCCCCCTCTGTGTACCGTCTGGCAGGAGGTGACGGGCACTGAGGACATGGAGGAGGCATGGTCCCAGCTGGAGAGGCACAGCTGGGACCTGGTAGCCGCTGTACAGAACCACCTGGCCATCAAGGACTCTGCCTCCATCAACGCACGCACCACCACCGCCCCCACCACCGCTGCCGCTGCTGCTGCTGCTGCTGGTGCTCCCCCCCTGCTGCAGGTGTGTGTGTGTGTGTGAGTTTATATTTGTCTTGTGTGTGTGTGTGTGTGTGTGAGTGTAAAAGTGTGAATGTTCCTTAAAAACACACAAATTGATCCTATATGCACACACACACACACACACACACACACACACACACACACACACACACACACACACACACACACACACACACGCACTAAGTTCCCTTCTCCACAGTGATACAAGCCACTTACTTCACAGCATCACCAGCAACACATTACACCTTCATTAACACCTGCGAGAGAGGAACACATGAAAAACAACAACACATTTACCAATTTCCACCCAATTAAACAAAAGAACAAGTCAAGATATCGTAGAGTGACGCATTATTAAGCCGAGACACAGCAAACACCAGAGAAAACCTAACCTAACCTAACCTAACCTAACCTAACCAAACACCAGAGAAAACATTACTTAACCTAACCTAACCTAACCTAACCTAACCTAACCTAACCAAACACCAGAGAAAACATTACTTAACCTAACCTAACCTAACCTAACCTAACCTAACCTAACCAAACACCAGAGAAAACATGACCTAACCTAACCTAACCTAACCTAACCTAACCTAACCAAACACCAGAAAAAACCTAACCTAACCTAACCTAACCTACCTTACCCCACAGAACGACAGCAGCAGCAGCAGCAGAGACAACAACGACACAGACAGGGACACCCCACCACTGCCACCACCACCCGCAGCACCAGAGGGAGTACCAGGACCATCATCACCACCGCCACCACCACCACAGACCCCCAGGCCGCACGTGGGCCGGTGGGACAGGAGAGGCGGCGGCGGCGGGGGGGGGTGGGGGCTGCTACCGTCCCTCTCAGGCTGGGGTCTGCTGGGCTGGGGCTATTATATTATGACTCTGCCGCTGCGGTTTACTCTGGCCTCGCTGTCCTCGTTCGTCCTGTTTCTCTATAGGATTGTCTACCCATACCCCAGAAGATGTAAGTGTGGGTGGCTGGGGGGGTGGGGGGGTGAGGTGTGTTGGTGTGGGTGTGTATGGGTGTGTATGTATGGGTGTGTGTATGGGTGTTATGGGGTGTTTTTAAAGTGTGTTTGTTTTATCGTGGGTGTGTGTATGTGTGTGTTATAGTGTGTATGAGGTATTAAAGTGTGTTTTTTGGGGGTTTTCAAGGGTGTGTTTGTGTAGGTGTGTGTGTGTGTGTTTAACCCCTAATGTAAAAGTCATATTTATTTCTGACGATCATGAAAAATAATCTTGAAAAACCCATATAACCTCAATAATAATAATGAAAAAAACCCTAAACCCCTTCAATACTAGGACACATTTTCACATTCCAACTAATTATTATACATCAATTTTCTACACCTTCACAAACTAAAGAATGAAAACCACCAAAAAGTGACACGAAAAATACAAGAATAATTACCAAACACTAAAAAAGACATAGAAATCAGAAGAAACATAAGTAACCTAAAACAGTACAGACTAACCATTAACCTTCTCACCTCCATAGACCCTTACTAACATCAACAAAACCATCTAAATCACACCAGAAACATATAAAAACATGCCCCTATACTGAAAACAACATTACTACAACTACTACTACTACTACTACTACTACCCCAACAGTAACAGACCCCCTGGAAGATGTACTACGTTTCATTAGGGAGTACGAGGCAGACTACGGCAACCAGCACCCAGCCTTCTTCCAGGGCTCCTACTCCCAAGCCCTCAGCCACGCCAAGACTGAGCTCAAGTTCCTGCTGGTGTACCTCCACTGCGCCGACCACCAAGACACACCCTTCTTCTGCAGGTGTGTGTGGGAGGGGTCTTTTATTGTGTTTTATTTATTTTATTGATTGATGATTGATTGATTGATTGATTGATTGATATTGTTTTTTTTTAATTTATTGATTGATTATTGATTGATTGATTGATTGATATTGTTTTTTTATTTATTTATTGATTTTGTATTGTTTTTTGGTGTGATTGTGTGGGTTTTTGTGGGTGTTTGTGGGTTTAAGGTTTTGAAAGATGGAGGTAAGAGGAGGAGGAGGAGGAGGAGGAAGAAGAGGAAGTGGTGGTGGTGGTTGTCTGTTTCTTTTTATGTAATGTGTCTTTTATGGGAGTTTGTGGGTTGAAGATTTATTTTTTATTTTTTTGGTGGGAAGGGATGAGAGATTGGGGGTAACCTAACCTAACCTAACCTTTCTTTTACAGGTGTATTGGTGTGTGTGTGTGTGTGTGTGTGTGTGATGGAAGATGAAATAAGGTGAAGGAAAAATTCAGCTAAAAAAAAAAAAAAACATTAACTATCCTTATTTAACTTAATAGACACCAAGCTAAAAAAACAAAATAAAAAAAGAAAATAAACAAATAAACAAACTATTAACCTAACCTGACTAATCTAACTCAATACACACCAAACTAAAAAAAAAAGAAAGAAAGAAAAGAAAAAGAAAATGAAGAAATTCTACTAACCTAACTTAATATACACAAAATTGAAAAAAAAAATAATAAATAAAAAATAAACAAAATACAAAACGAAAACAATCAAACAAGCTACTAACCTAACCAAACCTAACTTAACAAACACTAAGCTAGAAAATAAATAAATAAAACAAAAAAGAACTAACCTAACCTAACATACACTAAGCTGGAAAAAAAATAAATAAATAAAACAAAAACAAACCTAACCTAAAAAAAAATAAACAAACAAACCTAACCTAAAAAAAACAAATAAATAAATAAAATAAACCAGACCTAACCTAACCTAATCTTAACTTAACAAACACTAAGCTAGAAAAAATAAAATAAATAAATAAAACAAAAGAAATAACCAAACCTAATCTAACCTAACTTAAGACACTAACCTAGAAAATAAATAAATAAAACAAAAAAAAACTAACCTAACCTAACCTAACTTAACAGACACCAAGCTAGAAAAAACAAATAAAATGAAAACTAACCTAACCTAATCTAATGTAACTTAACAAACACTAACCTAGAAAAAAATAAATAAATAAAACAAAACTAACCTAACCTAACCTAACCTAACCTAATCTAATGTAACTTAACAGACACCAACCTAGAAAAAAAATAATAAATAAATAAAATGAAAACAAACAAAAACAAACCTAACCTAATGTAACTTAACTTAAGACACTAACCTAGAAAATAAATAAATAAAACAAAAAACACCTAACCTAACCTAACCTAACCTAACAGACACTAAGCTAGAAAAAACAAATAAAATTAAAACAAATGTAACCTAACCTAACCTAACTTAACAAACACCAACCTAGAAAAAAATAAAATAAAATAAAATAAAATAAAACAAAACAAAACAAAACCTAACCTAACCTAACTTAACTTAACAGACACCAAACTAAAAATAAATAAATAAAACAAAAGAAATAACCAAACCTAATCTATCTTAACAAACACCAACATAGAAAAAAATAAAATAAAATAAACAAACCTAACCCAACCTAACTGACACCAAACTAAAAATAAATAAATAAAATGAAACCTAACCTAAAAAAAATAAAATAAATAAACAAACCTAACCTAAAAAAATAAAACAAACCAAACCTAACCTAACCTAACCTAACCTAACCAAACACCCCCCACAGGTCCATACTATCCAACGCAACACTAGTGGACTACATCAACACCTCAATGGTCTTCTGGGGGTGTTCCGTCACGTCTCCTGAGGGTTACCGCGTCTCTCAGGCCATGCGGGAGAACTCTTACCCGTTCCTGGCGGTGGTGGTGCTGCGGGACGGGCGGATGACGGTGGTGGGGCGGCTGGAGGAGCTGCTGCTGGCCCCTCAACTCACCACCCGCCTGCAGGAGTTGGTCAGGGATAACGAGGCGCATTTGGTGGTGGCCAGGGCTGAGAGGTGAGGATGGGGTGGGTGGGTGGTGTGTGGGAGTGGGGGAGGGGGTGGGAAGGGGGGAGGGGTGTGTGTGTGTGGGGGAGGGGGTGGGAAGGGGGGAGGGGTGTGTGTGTGTGATAGGATGTGTTAATAATGTGTGGTCATGTTTTTGTGTTTTGTTGTTATTTGTCTTTGTTTTTTGTTCTTATTTGTCATTGTTTTTGTTCTTATTTATCTTTGTTTTTGTTCTTATTTATCTTTGTTTTTTGTTCTTATTTATCTTTGTTTTTGTTTTTGTTTATCTTTGTTTTTGTTCTTATTTATCTCTGTTTTTGTTGTTATTTGTCTTTGTTTTTGTTGTTGTTTATCTTTGTTTTTGTTCTTATTTAATGTATGTGTGTGTGTGTGTGTGTGTGTGTGATAGGATGAATTAATATGGTGTGGTCATGTTTTTGTGTTTTGTTGTTATTTGTCTTTGTTTTTTGTTCTTATTTAATGTGTGTGTGTGTGTGTTTTTTTTTTTTTTGCTTTTCCCTTCTTTTTTCCCTTCCCTTTCATTATTTCTCTACCCTTCCTTTCCTTTATTTTTCTTTCCTTTCCCTCTCCTCTCTTCTCTTCTCTTCTCTTATCCCTTCCCTTCCTTTCCTTCTCTTCTCTTCTCTTCTCTTCTCTTCCCTTCTCTTCTCTTCCCTTCTCTTCTCTTCTCTTCTCCTTTCTTTTCTTTTCTTTTCTTTTTTCTTCTCTTCTGTTCTCTTCTTTTCTTTTCTTCTCTTCTCTTCTCTTCTCTTTTCTTCTCTTCTCTTCCCTTATCTTCTCTTCCCTTCTCTTCTCTTCTCTTCTCTTCTCTTCTCTTCCCTTCCCTTCCCTTCCCTTCCCTTCCCTTCCCTTCCCTTCCCTTCCTTCCCTTCCCTCCCTCCCTCCCCTCCTCTCCCCTCCCCTCCTATCCTCCTCCCTTCCCTCCTAACCAAACCAAACCTAACCTAACCTAACCTAACCAAACCAAACCAAACCAAACCAAACCAAACCAAACCAAACCAAACCAAACCAAACCTAACCTAACCTAACCTAACCTAACCTCCCCCAGACAAGAGAGAGAGCTGACAGCCGCCCTCAGACTCCAGCAGGACGAGGACTACCAGATGAGCCTCAGGGCCGACCAGGAGAAGGAGCGGAGGAAGCAGGCGGAGAGGGAGGAGGCACAGAGGAAGGAGCAGGAAGAGAGGGAGAAGGAGGAGGACCAGCAGCGACAGAAGGATAACATTAGGAGGCTCAAAGTGGAGTGGGTGGATAAAGTGCCAGTGGTAAGTGGTGGTTTGGGGTGTGGGGAGGTTAAGGGTGTGGGGAGGTTAGGTGTGGGGGAGGTTAGGGGTGTGGGGAGGGGAGGTTAGGGGAGGGATGGGGAGGAAAAAGTGGTAAGGAGGGGTGGTGTGGGGTGGGGAGGTTAGGGGAGGAGTGGGGAGGTAAAAAGTGTGGGGGAGGTAATACGGGTGAAGTTTTTGTCATTGGTTGCAGTTTTCTTTACTTTTCTTTTTTTCTTTTCTTTTTCTCTCCTCTTTTTTCTTCTCTTGTCTTCTCTCTTCTTCCCTTCACTTCACTTCTCTTCACTTCTCTTTCCTTCCTCTCCTCTCCCTTTCTCTTCCTTCCCTTCCTCTCCCCTAATAATAATAATAATGGGGGAGGTTAAGGGGTGAGATTGGGGGAGGTTAGGGGTGGGGGAGATAACAGGGGTGAGATTGGGGGAGGTAAGGGGCAGTGAGGGAGGTAAAAGGGAGATAAAGGAGGGAGCAAGGGAGGTACAGGGGAGGGGGTGGAGTAGAGGGTGTTACATACATACATACATACATACATACATACATACATACACACATACATACATACACGTTTTGTAACCTAATTTTAACTTCATCTAATCAAACGAGCTTCACTTCACATAATTAAGTATTCACTCACGTAACTTTATATTTTGACCTTCCTAACCTAACCTAACCTAACTTAACCTAATGCAGCCATATAACACACTACACACACACACACACACACACACACACACACACACACACACACACACACACACTAACATGACAGGAAGTGGTGTGTACATGTATTTGTGGGGAAAGTTAATGGTTTAGTGAAAAAATATTTGTAAGGGGAAAAAATGTTATGTTTATTGACTTATTTTCCTCTTCCTCCTCTTCTTACTCTTCTCTTCTTTCCTTCTCATTGCTTTTCTCTCCTTATCTTCTCTGCTTTTTACTACCCTCCTACATTCTTCTTCTTCTTCTTCTTGTTCTTGTTCTTCTTCTCCATATTCTTCTTCTTCCTCTTCTTCTTCCTCCTCCTCCTCCTCATCTACTGTTCTACTTTTTACTATTTTTCTCCTTCCTCCTCCTCCTCCTCCTCTTCCTCTTCCTCTTCTTCTTCTTCTTCTTCTTCTTCTTCAGCTTCCCACCTGCGCAGGAAAGGAAGTGGGAAAGAAGGGAGAGAGGAAGTCGAGGAGGAGGAGGAGGAGGAGGAGGTTCTTCTTGTTCTTCTCCTTCTTCTTCTTCTTTTTCTTCTTCTTCTTCTTCTTCTTCTTCTTCTTCTTCTTCTTCTTCTTCTTCTTCTTCTTCTTCTTCTTCTTCTTCTTCTTCTTCTTCTTCTTTTTCTTCTTCTTCTCCTAATAATAATAATAATAATAATAATAATAATAATAATAATAATAATAACAATACTACTACTACTACTACTACTACTACTAATAATAATAATAATAATGATAATGATGTGTTGCAGGAGCCCGAGGAGGGGGAGGAGGGGGTGGTGCACATTGTAGTGAAGCTGCCCCAGGGAACTAGGCTGGAGCGAAGGTTCCTCAAGACAGACAGCCTCGCCAGCCTCTACTACTACATCTTCTGCCACCCGGACTCCCCTGATAGGTCTGTGTGTGTGTGTGTGTGTGTGTGTGTGTGTGTGTGTCTGTGTCTGTGTGTGTGTGTGTGTGTGTTTGTGTGTGTGTGTGTGTGTGTGTGTGTGTGTTTGTTGCATTTAAGTGTGTTTTTGTTAAGTTAGATTACATTAGGTTAGGTTAGGTTAGGTCTGGTTTGGTTAGGTGTGTGTGTGTGTGTTTGTTTCTTAGTTTGTTAGTTTTAAGTATGTTTTTTTTAAAGTTACATTAGGTTAGGTTAGATGTGTGTTTGTGTGTGTTAATTTGTTAGTTTTAAGTGTGTTTTTTAAGTTACATCAGGTTAGGTTAGGTGTGTGTGTGTGTTAGTTTGTTAGTTTTAAGTGTATTTTTAAAGTTAATTAGGTTAGTTTAGGTGTGTGTGTGTGTGTTTGTTAGTTTGTTAGTTTTAAGTATGTTTTTAAGTTACATTAGGTTAGGTTAAGTGTGTGTGTTTGTTAGTTTGTTAGTTTTAAGTGTGTTTTTAAGTTACATCAGCTTAGGTTAGGTGTGTGTGTTTGTTAGTTTGTTAATTTGTTAGTTTTAAGTGTGTTTTTGTTTAGTTTTAAGTTACATTAGGTTAGGTTAGGTGTGTGTGTGTGACCTAACCTAACCTAACCTACCCTACCCTAAGCTAACCTAATCTTTCCTCCCGGCAGGTTTCAGGTGACTACAAATTTCCCTCGCCAGGTGGTTCCTTGTGAGCCCTCCACCGCCACCCCCAACCCCCCCACCTTTGAAGAGTTCCATCTGCCGCCAAGAAGCATGCTGTTTGTGTCCGACCTTGATGCGTAGAGACAGACGGACAGACAGACAGACAGACAGACAGAGAGAGAGAGAGAGTGATTTATAATAGTTTTTTTGGTTAATTTTCCACTTTGGTTTATTAAAATGTCTTTGTGTGTGTGTGTGTGTGTGTGTGTGTGTGAAAGAGAGAGAGAGAGAGAAAGAGAAGTGTTCTTTTTCCCCTTATTCATGTTATTGCAAGTTGCTTCAGATGTGTTAATGGTAATAATGTTGTTGTTGTTGTTTCTCTCGCCAGTGTTCGTGTGTGTGTGTGTGTGTGTGTGTGTGTGTGTGTGTGTGTGTGTGTGTTTGTGTGTGTGTGTGACTTAACTACCTAAACACTGCAGAAAAGAAAAGGAAAATATAGAAGGAATGATTGAAAGAGGGAAGGAGAGAAGAGAAGAGAAGGAAGAAGGAAAAAAGGATTGAAGAGGAGAAGGAAAGAACAAAGAAATGAGGAAACGGAAGAGACAAAGAGAAGAGGAAATAATTGGAGAGTATAAAAGGAAGAACTGTGTGTGTGTGTGTGTGTGTGTAGGAAAAAATAAACTAGAAAAAATATCAAGTTACGAATGTGAGAGAGAGAGAGAGAGAGAGAGGGTCTTTTCTCTCTACCAAGAAGCAAATGTGTCTTGTACCAGTAATAATAATGAAAGAAAGGGAATTTTCACATTGTATCTTTTTCTTTGAGAGAGAGAGAATGACAAAAACCAAACATTAATAAACTTGAAAAACTTAAAAAAATATTCAGAAAAAAAAGAAAAAAGGAAAAAAAAAAATGAAAGTAAGAAATGTATGAAAGATGAAAGGAGAGGAGAGTGAGATGAAGAGAATACATTACCATGAACATACATACTAAAATATACAGGGATGCAAAAATACACATATACAGTACAGAGATTGAATATACAGAGTGAGAGAGAGAGAGAGAGAGAGACTGAGTATATATCCACACACACACTGGCAGGCTATTGTGTGTGTGTGTGTGTGTGTGTTATAAAAAGAATAATGTTTTTTTAAGCATTCCTCTGTGTGTGTGTGTGTGTGTGTGTGTTTAGTATTACATATGTATGCAGGTATAGGGAAAAATAATAATAATGGTGGAGGAGGAGGAGGAAGAGGAAGAAGAAGGAGGAGGAGGAGAAGGAATATGAATCTATATAACTACTACTACTACTACTACTACTACTACTACTACTACTACTACTACTACTACTACTACTACTACTACTATTACTACTACTACTACTACTAC
>JAHFWG010000061.1:628636-630576 GCA_020233015.1 Callinectes sapidus | reverse complement strand
TCTCTCTCTCTCTCTCGTGATTAAGCAGTATTAAGTAGTGAAAAGTTAGGATATGCAAGCTAAAACAAAATTGCTAAAAAAGATCAAACAAATGAAAAAGCATACGCCATTATTACCATTTACATCACAGTCATCACCACAACTATTATAAATCACCACCATTACCGCCATCATTACAACATCAGTCATTACCATCACAGCCACAGCCGTCACCACCATCATTACCACGTCCCATTTTAACTACCAACAACAACAACAGAGATATATTGCACATTTTTCCTCTCTACTGAAGGAAAGAAGTAGTAGGAGGAAGAGGAGGAAGGAAGAGAAGGAAGAGGAGGAGGAGGAGGAGGAGGAATAACAACATTAGCATGGGTATCAGTAACAGTAGCAGTATTTCCCGCCTCCCGCTGTGTGCATCTGACTCACTATGCTTAACTAACCCTCTCCGTTTTCTCTGTTGCAGATTACACGCCCAGGAAAGGGAAGAGCGAGAATACTTTGGTGCAGAGGAGGTGAGTAGCACTTTCTCTCGGTGTTTTCTCATACCTGGAATTTTACTGTGTGTCCTGGTATTGTCCTGGTATTGTCCTGGTATTGTCCTGGTATTGGCCTGGTATTGGCCTGGTATTGGCCTGGTATTGTCCTGGTATTGTCCTGGTATTGGCCTGGTATTGTTTTTACTTTGATGTGGTATTATTTGTATTGTTTTGGATAATTAGGTCATATCAAGAATCTTTTTCATTGTCTTGGTATATTTTCTTTTAGTGTTTTAGTTTTGTTGTCTAAGCGAGGAATAGTTTTTTAGGGTCCGTATCAACAGAGATTCTAAAGTATGTAGATGGTTGTTTTTAGAAGAGTTTTTAGCCTCAAAATCCATATTAATCTCTCGAAATCGGTGCTGTGATTTTCTGTTCTTTATTTAAACGATGTGGGCTTTTCACGAGAATTTATGCGCTAAAAGGGACTCCTCTATAAAAGCCCACCCAATTGGGAACCGTTACCCCGAGTGGATGCCCAATCTCCCCTCCGACTATGGCCAGGATTCGAACCGGTGCGCTTTAGGATCTGTCGGCCACCAGAACGCACGACATTCCACTTTATAACAGCGCTTAAAATTTCCTGGTGATGGATATGGCTAAAGTACAACACCAATTTCTGGAGGTTAAGGTGGATTTTAAGACTTGAAATTCGTCTAAGAGAGAGTTACATACTTAAGAATCTATTAACTTGGTGCTCTGGTGTGATAATTGATGCGATTTACTTCCTATTATAGCCCGTGTATTGTTGGCTCACACTAGGAAGCCTCTTTGTAATCATCTCATATTATTGTGTCAAGTAAGCACTCTCTTTTTTCTAATGTTGAATTCCAGGAACCCTTTTTTTCTTCTTTTCTCAGTGTTTCCATATTTTTTTTCTCACATTCTTGGAACCTTTTTATTCTCGTTGAGTGCTTTGGTGTGTTTGTCATTGCGAGGAACCTTTATTTGCTCTCCCGTGGCATTATCGTTAGTGCGTGAAACCTTCCTCTCATTTTTTTTTTTTTTTAGTGTTCCTGGTTGTATTTTTGTGTTTCATCCAACGCGTCCTTTTGTAGCAGCACGCGAGGGTGTCTTTGATCTTGTAGACTCAATTATTCCGGGATTATGTGATTATGTTTAACGTTTTTTTATGTGTACAAGAACGTCTCTCATTCTTTATTTGTGTTCCTTTTTATTTTACGTGTTAGCATGTTTTCTCTCTTTCTCTCTTTCTCTCTCTCTCTCTCTCTCTCTCTCTCTCTCTCGTGACATAATCGTACGCATTCAGAAACTCTTTGCTCTCTCATCACGACTATTTTCAAAGGCCACATAGTTGGTACGCTGTGTTCTCTGCAACGTTTCTCTTGTTGATAGTGTAAAAATAATGTAAATCTGCCACTAGAATCATGAAAAGCACCC
>JAHFWG010000061.1:616136-621136 GCA_020233015.1 Callinectes sapidus | reverse complement strand
GTTTTTCCTTCGAGTTTTTGGTCAAGGTTGAGGCGTTGGAATGGTGTGTGTGTGTGTGTGTGTGTGTGTGTGTGTGTGTGTGTGTGTGTGTGTGGCATTTATGTGGGCGATCTAGCGTTGTTGTTTTTTTCCTTCATTTTTTCTGTCATAGTTAATTTGAGTCTCCTTGAGGTTCAGTATAGGCTCATTTTGTAACGGGAACTAAGCCTACTGTGTGTGATGAGCAGGAGGAGGAGGAGGAGGAGGAGGAGAAGGAGGAAGAGGAAGGTGAGGTAAGGTCAGAAGTGGTAATCATGCAGAGAGAACGAGGCGAGAGGTGGCTGGAAAGTTTAGTTAAGTTAGTGATGTATGATTCCATTTTCTCTGACCAGGTGTATTGGGGGGACTGGTTCAAGGCTTCCGTGTCCTCCTCCATCCTTGCTATAGAAACATAATGCGTGTCTCTGCCTGCCGACCTGCATGATGAATACCATCCATTGTCCTTTGTTCCCAGTGTCCTGCACGTTCGGTGTCTTGGCGCGTGGCTTCTCGATGCAGTAGTATTCGTGCTGTCATTCGCACCGTCAGGATTATTGCTATTATTATTACACATTTTAATGATATTTTTTTCAGCTTTGATCGAAAGATTGCATTTTGTTGAATTTTTTTTTTTTTATTTCACTGTTTCTACTACTACTACTACTACTACTACTACTACTACTACTACTACTACTACTACTACTACTACTACTTACTACTACTACCATTGAAGCTCATACATTGCTTCTTCCCTCCCACAGAAGTAACCACGAGAGCAGCGAGGACGGCAGGGACATCGGGTCGCCGCGACATGCCCCTGAGCGGCGGGAGAGCGGCCGCTTTCCCTCCGCCGCGAGACTCCTGCGTTCCCTGGGCCGCAGCAACCGTGATGACTCCGGGGGCGGGGCGCAGGGCAGGGACTCGGACGCCCGCCTGTCCCGCGCTAACCCAAGCTATCACTCCGAGGGCAAGGGACTCAAGAAAAAGAACAACTGGACCTCGGAGCGGGAACTGAACCACTCCCTGAGCCCCGCGCAGAAGGAGAGGAGCCACAGCTTCTGCGAGAAATCCAACAGCGCCTCCAAGCGTCGCTACTCCTACCATGACAACAAGACTCTGCGGGAGGAAAGCAGGGGACGCCTCGAGCGGCAGGAGAGCTCTCATGGTGGGTCCAGTACCTTGGCGTCCCCCACACACTCCCTGGACCAGTCCCAGCCGCCCACGTCCACCCCCCTCTCCTCCCACCCACCACAGCAACCCATATCTGCATCCGCGACCACTCCTCCACCATGCACGCCGTCCCCCGCTGCGTCCTCCTCCTCGTCCCCATCCTCCTCTTCGTCCTCCTCCACCACACCCACGCTGCCCAAGTCGGTGTCCTCGCAGCCCCCCTCACCCATAGATAACTCCCAGACCGAGAACATTTACGAGAACCTCCCCCCACGCAAGGTTAAAAGTGACACTGCCAATAGTGACGGCGGAGGCGAGGGCGGGCACGGGCGAGTCCTGGAGCGTGGAGAGCGTGAGCGAAGGTCCTCCAGGAAGCTCACCAAAGACTCTGGATATGAAACCTCGCCCTACAGTGAGAGTGACTACGCTAACATTGACTTGTACTCCGAGGTGGATGCGTCGGGTGAAGTGGATGGCGATGGGGATGACGTGACTCTTGCGCCGGAGTCTGAGTTGGCATCCCCGCCCTCGCCCTCCGCCCCCCGCCACCCTGACCCCGCCGCAGCCCCCTTGCCGCCGCGGCCCCCGACACACCACGGCAGAATGAGGTGAGTACTGTTTGTGTTTCTTTTGTCTTGTTTGTTCCGTGACTTGAAGTGGTGTGTGTGTGTGTGTGAGAGAGAGAGAGAGAGAGAGAGAGAGAGAGAGAGAGAGAGAGAGAGAGAGAGAGAGAGAGAGAGAGAGAGAGAGAGAGAGATATCTAGCGGAGTGCTCTTGTTACTAATCTTTCGTGTCAAGGAGAATTTTTACACGATGACTAACCGCAAAGAGACATTCAAACGCGCATTTACTGCAACTTAGCATTTTTTACACCTTTACAAGCACTTGGGACGGAAATAGCTTTACTACTACGCTTGTAACCAATAAAAGCTACATTAAGACTCGCAGAGAAGAGGATGGAGGAAAGAAGAAGAGGAGGAGGAGGTGGAGGAGGTGGAGGAAGTGGCGGACGCGGTGGTGTTGGAGTTATCGATAAGAAGATACGATGATAAGATAAAGATCCCCACGACACTTCTACGGCGAAACATCTTTAGTCACATGTTACCCGTGTTATTGAAACGTGAAGCAGTGACGCCCTAGTACCTCCCCTCACGTCACTTAACAAACCACCACCTTGTCCCATGACCTGTTACCTGACGGAGGATTTTCACGGTTCGTAGGATGGGCAGGTCAACAGAACAGTGCTTCGCCTTAGCATTGCGACGGTGCGGTGTTTTCTGACGATAAGGAGGCGCGGCGTATGAAGTATTGGAGAGAAATGGATCGGCCACGCGTGAAATATACTGTCATTGTGGGCCAGGGAGGCTGAAAGGAATCGTCGAGTCGCGTGTGTTAGCTTGAGTGCAGGTTACGTGGGGTCAGTCAGAGGGAAAGTTGCCTGCTTACCCTTGAAGGACTGGCGGTAAATCTTATTATGCCCTTTTTTTATTACTTCCTTGTGTTCATTCAAGTTCCTGACGTCTGCAGCCTTCCGTGTCTGAGCGGGGAATGACGTGCATGAGGGAAGTGGAAACAATGATTTGTGGTCGTGCGTTCGATTCCTGGTGGTGGAGAAGTAGAGGATCTTGGGTTTTTGTACGGTTTTTAATATATTTGGAGCTAACAGTGAAGGGAGGGTTTTATGGGAGATCTGGGCTTATCTGAACGTGAAGTGCAATAAGAATACGAGGGCTGTTCCTACTACTACTACTACTACTACTACTACTACTACTACTACTACTACTACTACTAAGAGCAAGGAGGAAAAAGTTTGCTCATTGTGTATGGAAATTCTTATAGAGTTAACCAGTTTAGTCTCGAAGGTGTACTACTACTACTACTACTACTACTACTACTACGACTACGACTACGACTACGATTACTATTTCTGCGCCGCGACATGCTCAAGTGGAGGTACGACAGGAACACAGTGCCCAAGACGAGGCGGCGTCCGAGGTCGTTCATGGAGTGTGGGTGCCAAAGAAGGTAAACAAATAGAAGCACGTGTCAACCAACATTCGCCTCTTTGTGCCTCGTGCATTCCTCACTCGTGTGTTGATTGGTGTGATGTGATGCTGATTTGTATTATGGCGGTGTAGTGATTTGCAACACTGGTCCCCTCTTTTCTGTGTGTACTTCTTGTTCTGTTCCCTGTTGGTTATTGGTTTCGTGCACGCCAGGTGGTGATGTGCGGATAAGGGGTTGGTTCGATGACACACGCACTCACACACTCACCTCCACACACCTGTTCTTACGTCATTTTTTTTCAGTGCAATAGTCTTCGTTTCGCAAAAAGCACAAATCTTTTCTTTCCTGTTTTGTAAGTAATATGGAAAACTTTATACATTGCTGCTTCATGTCGTGAGCTGTTACGTATCGTAGTGAAAGAGTTAAATCATGTCGCTGGAAGGTTTATTAGGTATCACTGATGACCTCTACCTGTTCCCCACACCTGCCTGGCCTCATGACATCACACCCACTCCCCTTCCTGAGTGAGGCGATGCTAAGAATTAAATGTGGTATGGACAACATTCCTGAGTCTTTGTACATCTCTCTCTGTTGACTGCGTGCGTATTATTGATAAAGAGGAAAGGCGCAAAGACTCTTACTCCCGCGTCAACACAAGCTCTAAGTCTTCGCCTCACAAAGGGCTCCTCGCTGCGTGCCTGGCGGGATGGCGGCTGCTCTCCTCATGAGTGGGCGTGTACCGTAAGATTCCTTGGTAATTTTCCCTCGTAAATGTTACACCCACAGAAATTTTGCCGAAAAGTTATTCCTTCTATTATAGATTACTCCGGATTATTAACTCATTTGTACAAATATGTATGTATATGCATATTATTTTTACATCTGATGCAAGCTAATTAATTAAGGACCATAAATTGAATAAAAGAAAAGTTTCGCTAAGTTACAGTTTACCCTCAAGAAAATAATAATGAAGCGCATGAAATCCCAGAAATTGATCATGAGGGGAATGATTTTAGTTCAAATTTTCATGGAGGAATCTTCGTGTATTGAATTAACGTTGATGTCATTTATTGAAATCTTGAAAAGTGAAGGTTTGAATCCTCCAGCGATGACACTCGATACTCCACCCACCATGCACTGGCTGGCGAGGGAGGGTGCTTGCTGCTTGGAATCTGATAGGGTGACGGTGGTGCCCTTGGAGCGTCATTCCGTGCTCACCTCACACCTCGGGCCTGCCGCGTGTGCCCAGGACTACTTAACCCTGTGCAGGACAAAGGGAAGATCGCATTACACCCCCCGTGGCCTTGAATACCATTTATTATTCCTGAAGATGACTCCGCGGCGGGGGACGAGATGGGGAATGAAAGGCTGCACGTAACAGAGGCATTAAGGCAGCCATCTTGTCTTCTGTTATTATTAAGTAATGACCCTTATACTCTTTAAACGCTTTAGGCTTTTTCATCAGGATTATTGCATGGGCCACAGAGATGATGAGTCGAGGTTTCAAGGTTATTACCATTGATGATGAAGAGTTCTTGTTTAACTGTCACTCCAGTCATGAAAACACTATTGGAAACCGCAGCAATCTCTATACGAGCTGTTGAAAGTAGTGGATGGGAGACATGGAAACAGGAGGGAGTGCGGATTGGAGAGAGAGAGAGAGAGAGAGAGAGAGAGAGAGAGAGAGAGAGAGAGAGAGAGAGAGAGAGAGAGAGAGAGAGAGAGAGAGAGAGAGAGAGAGAGAGAGAGAGAGATATAGAGAGAGAGAGAGAGAGAGAGAGAGAGAGAGAGAGAGAGAGAGAGAG
>JAHFWG010000061.1:563384-577189 GCA_020233015.1 Callinectes sapidus | reverse complement strand
CTCTCTCTCTCTCTCTCTCTCTCTCTCTCTCTCTCTTCCCGATACGTGAAAGAGTTCTACACTATCTATTGATTTTTAACTCGTAATCCTTATACATGTGTGCTACTGTAAATTACCATACTTTTTACACTTATTTTCGTTCATCACTTAGGTTCCCTTCAAATGTATGAAAAGAATATTTCAATGCTGGTCAACAGTTTCTGGTCACTCTTGTTCTTTTATAATCTGTGTGTATCGAATAAACAGCGCAGCAACGTGAAAAGAGCTTGACCTGTAAGAGTAATAAACGCATGCTACATAATTACACCCTTAAGAGGTAACAATTACGCAACAACGAAAAAAAGTCCTTTCTTGGTATCAGTGACTAGCACTCATGGAATGATAAATGAAAAATTTGATCTGCAGTAATCCAACTCACCACTGAAGAATCAAATCGTGTGTGTGTGTGGGGGGGGGGGGTGAGGGGGGGGGGAGACGGAACTGTAAATTCAAATCAGATGGAATTTGGCGGGCTGATCGGAATTCGGACCTAGAGAGAGGTCAATATAGATTTCATCACAATTGAAATTTTCCGAGGGGATAATTTAGGTAGGAAGCAAAGTTCCTGTTGGAAAATTAGAATTTCGGCATCATACCCGCAATTTTGATAGAGTTCTCATTTTAGTGTGCTCGTTATAGAAAAAGTCTTTCGGAATCCTGACCATACATGCACATTAAACGTCATTTATATCATTCATTTGTTAGCTCTAGGTGAGCCCAGAGGGTATGCAACACCGGCCAGAGTGATCGGAAATCATCTGGACTTTCTGTGTGTTTATGATTTGTTTGTTGAAATTATACACTGTAGACATTTTACTTTTAGAGAGACAAGATTTCTTTTTCAGCCTTGCTATCATTTACGTGAATCGGAATTAAAATTATAAACACTGAAGACAACTTTACTTCTAGAGAGAGACAGGATTTTTATTTCAGCCACGCCATCATTTACGTGAATCGGAAACGAGCATCGGGGGACGGATCGATCTGTGCAGCGGCCAGTGATGACCGAGGCCCATTGTGATGGAGATGCAGTGATGACACGCCTTTTTGTGCTCCGCTGCTGACCCAGTTGACGAGCAGTTTATGCAGGCCCCTCGTGTAGCACTGGAATCCATTGAAGCGTCACGAATTGTAAAGAGAATGGCGTGCAACATGAAAGCTGGATCAAACTTGCTGCCATTTATGGGCTTGCCTTCGTGAATATCTGATCGATTATCGTCCATTATTACGTCTTTAAAGTGACCTGTTCTTCCGAGGGCAAGTCAGACGTCAGTAAACATTATCCCGCCTGCTCGTGACCGCTGCATCCTACCCACCTACTCTGAGACCATTCAAGCCGACCATCTTTCCTCACACACTACTAGGAAGAAGAGAGACAAGTAACTGTTCGTGTAGATGCCTTCGCGGATTGAATATTGATGTTAGATGATGTTAAAGGCTCTATCGGTCTCTTCTCTTCTCCCGTACTCCCTACGCTCTCTCTTTCTCTCTCTCCTTCTCTAGGATGTAAGACAGAAAAGAATAGATTAATTTGCCTCGTCCATTGGTCTGTCTCTATTTTTCCCTCTACATAGATGATAAATTTCAGACACCAAGATTTTCCAAGGCTTTCCCAATTTACAGAGAGCGAAGACAACACTGCCCCAAATTTTTCGCTGCATATTTTGCTTCCTAGTAATGTACAAGTGAAAAATGTCGAAGTAATTCTTGTAGTTCAGAACTGCATTGAACTGAGAGGATATTAGACGGTGGATTTAATATTCTCAGCACGCAAGACGAAAACTGTGTTGGTCTGTCCATATCATTCTTGTACTAAATCATTGCTGTACTAACTTGACGAGAGAGAGAGAGAGAGAGAGAGAGAGAGAGAGAGAGAGAGAGAGAGAGATTGGAGGAAAGAAATAAAGAACACAAGTCACAATTCAAAGAAATAACCACACACATACACACACACACACACACACACACACACACACACACACACGGACCACTATGATCACCAGGGAAGGCAACATGTAATCGCCATGTCGCTAAATCGTGCTCAATGGAGGGTCCGAAAGTCGGCAGCAACACGTGGGGCGTCGGGCTGGGAGGTAATGGAGGGCTGCTGCTGTTACTCGCGTATGGTGGTGATCTGATGGCCATATTTGGTGGTATAATACACGGTGTCTTCTTGCACAGCTACTTCATTATGGGCGCTTTTATATGAATAAGAGTTCGGAAAAAGGTAAGTGTGTGTGTGTGTGTGTGTGTGTGTGTGTGTGTGTATATGTGTGTGTGTGTGTGTGTGTGTGTGTGTGTGTGTGTGTGTGTGTGTGTGTGTGTGTGTGTGAATAAATAAAGTCAATAAGAAAGAAAACATTGAAACTCAAGCCGTAATGCAATAGAAATAAGAATATTAGGATATCCGGCGGCGTCTAAATAGACCTTGCAATGTCTCTAAGTCTAAAGAATTTCTTTTTTTTTTCTTCTTTGAACGGATCATTGTGTAAAACAAAATACAAAATACATATGTGGTTTTGTTACGCAATGCGGGCGTCAGCCCGCCCGTGGCCCGGAAAGTGCTTTTGTTTCGCCATGATATCAATGTTATTATCATTATTATTACTATTTTAGTTACCGTTGCCATTCTTACTCTCCCGCCAGGATCGAGAAATCACCGGTTCCCTTCCCACCGTGGAGTGCTACTAAAAGAAGCCAAGCCAGGAACTCTCGCCTTGGCATTTCTATTCTCAGCTTGTCTGGCTTTCCTCCCTTTAAATTCTCAACACGTTAGGAATATGTAGTCATTACTATTATCATATCTATTACTGTTATCATTCATTGTCATTATTATTATTATTATTATTATTATTATTATTATTATTATTATTATTATTATTATTATTATTATTATTATCATCATCATTATTACTGTCGCTCCTGCTGCTGCTGCTACTACTACTACTACTACTAGTACTACTACTATTGTTATTGTTATTATTATCTTTATTATTGTTGCTATTATTATTATTATTATTATTATTATTATTATTATTATTATTATTACCATTATTATTACTATCATTATTATTATTATTATTATTATTATTATTATTATTATTATTATTATTATTATTATTATTATTATTATTATTATTATTATTATTTTTATTATTATTATTATTGTTATTATCATTGTTGTTATTATCATTCTTCTTATTATTATCCTCATCATCATCATCATCATCATCATCATCATCATCATCATCAGTAATACTGTTATTGGAGGCATTATAATCAAGAGGCATCGTACTTTTTATCTTTTCTTTTTACGTGTTTCTTTGCCTCCCTGACGCCACAAACGGACGGTCCAAAGGGAACGACGACACAATCAACACCACCAGAGAAGCAAAGGCAGAAAGATTTTATGTGTTCTTCCATCACTACTTTTTAGGACTTTTTATGGGATAAGGGAGTCTGGCCAATGGCAAAACAAAAGTTGGTTAAAAAAAAAAAAAAAAACGCCCATTGAGGTGCCGGTCCCCCCGAAATCTGTGCACAAGATTGAAGTTTTTTCTTCTTTTTTTTTTTTGGTATTACACTTTCATTTTGTGTCTCTCTCTAAAGTGTCACTCCGCAGGTGCGCTGTGGAGAGGAGAGCGGGATGGAACTGGGACATAATCCTAATAAAGTGACAATATTCAGTATTAATGGGTTGAATGGGATAGCTATGCCAGGTAAGTTCAAAGTTTAGCCAATTAACCATAATCATTATATTAAATACCATAATGGCTTTAAAGAAAATAAGTCAAAGGGTTTGTGAGTGAAGTAATAAACTAAAAATTGAAAAAAAAAAAATCGGTTTCCACGTAAGGTGAGTAATTATAATCCTGTATACTCGGGAAACTAACTGGCGCTTTGAAGGTCATCTAAAAAAACTTTGCTATTTTTCGTTACAAGAGCGATACTCTACGAAAAGTTTTTTTTTTTTTTTTTCCGGCAGTGCCTCTATAATTAGCTCTGTAACCTTTCGCCTGTCTGTTTCCTCTGTAAATATCGACCTTATAAAAATCAAGTAAGTCGTGAATGAATACTAATTCAAAAATTATCCCAATGTCTCTGCAGCCTCTAATACTCCCACTTGTATAAGAGAGAGAGAGAGAGAGAGAGAGAGAGAGAGAGAGAGAGAGAGAGAGAGAGAGAGAGAGAGAGAGAGAGAGAGAGAGAGAGAGAGAGAGAGTATAACGCTGGAAGTACTTTGCCTTGGTAATAATTCTGACTCCTGATGACGCTACGACACGTTATTCTATCAGCTTACCCATGTGAAGTAAATATAAAACACATTTTTTATGTGGGAGGGGGAAGCTGATTAAGGGCAACATGAATTAATAAAAAAAATAAAAAAACACTGATTTGCCAGCCCCCTCACAGGTCTAAGAGAGATAGTCAAAGGGTAGAGATAAATGCCTTGAAACCTTCCTCTTAAATAAAAGTCAACATTTACGAAAATTTATTGAGGAGTTCCATTGCTGTCCCTTGTGTCTGTCGAAATTATACTCCAAGTTTTCATATTACGTTAACATTGGGGAGATGTCTTGGAAGTAAGTGTACTTCAGTACTGGAGCACATTTTTACCACCAGTTTTGCATGTGATTAGACGATTTTATTGACCGTAGCAATAGTCTATAGATGTCAGAGGATGAATTGCCAGAGTCTATACTATTTTAATCCCCAGATGAGTTTCTGAAGTTGTATGAAATAGACAAATAATAAGCAAAATAAATATGAAAACGTGTTTCGGTACCGAAGGCGTCAAACAGACACTTGTATTTTTTGGTGTAGTAAATAAAGGAGGCAAAACTAATGTGATACTAATCTCTTTGTCACTTCATTTGAAACATAACACAGACATCCATCTATCAAGCTTCGTAGGTCATGGAGGCTTTCCTTAAAATTAAGTACGTAATACTAGGTTGGATAACTCATTTATTATAGATGTGACTGTGTAAATTTTATCTGAGTAGGCGTGCCAGCGAACAGGATATACTCATGCGTGTAAATTTACCTACTCTCAGGTTTGCACACGCAAGGCTGATGATGGGTGGGCGCCTCAGTAATATTACTTAGTGCGGCAGTGAATGGTGTGCTAGGTGTGCGTCATTACTCCCAGCCTTAAAAGTGTGCAAACCAAGTGTGGCATTCTGAGCACCGCGACGTGTGGGCCCATTACCAGGCGGGTGGGCGGTGCGGGTGGCGGCTGGTGGCATGGGGGAGAGCCGAGCCTTACACCGGGCGGCAGTAAAACACCACAACCCTGATCTAAGCTTATAAATATTTCAGCCCAATATAAAGTTCCGCCTTCGCTTGCGTGCGTGCGTGTCAGGCGTATTGATCGACGAGAATGGCTGGTGGTGGGAGGACGTCGCAGTCCCCCTCACCCTGACGCCGACGGAACGCCTCACCTGGAACCCCATACCTGCAAGGGAGTGGCGCAGTGCTGTGCAGGATGAACCGTGCTGGGGGGAGACCCGAGGCGGTGGTGGTGGTCGTGGTGGAGGTAGTGATGATGGTGGTAGTGGTAGTGTTGGTTTGTGTATTTTTTAATATTTTTTTTTATACTTAGCTTTAAGTGTAGTACGTAGTTACGAGGAGGTAGTAGTTTATAATTGTTAGTTTAGGGATATTTCGTAAATTTCTTAATGATGGTGGTGGCGGTGGAGGATGATTCAGGTAGTTTGAGAGTTCATTACCGTTACCGTAGTCTGATAAGGAAGAGGCAGGTTATAAGACAAAAGCTGCACTGTCAGTCAGATATAGTGTAGCTATGGTGGTGTTTTATCTTTATGATGGAAGAAGGAATGGTGTTGTATGGTATGTCCATGGCGTACTGCTGGACGAGGAGCGGGCTGTGTAGGGGAATGTTTTTAGCAGAATATATCAAGCGCTATGGCCGAGGATATATAACAGGAAAGGAGCGTAGAAGCCGGAACCACGACAAAAACACTGTTCTTAAGCATTTAATCCGCGACAAAGGTGGTGCGCAAACTTTCCTAGTACATTTTCCCAGTGTGGCGACAGACCAAGGCAAGATGGTGTCTGGGCGCCTTTTTGTCGGAATGGGATTGGTGGGGGAAAGGGAGGTGTTAAAATATTTATTTCAGAAAACTCTTCTCTAAGAATATTACAGTATTGCCTGGAAAAATCATGAAAAATGATAACTAGAATGTTGCTCAACCTACAATGATTTGTATATCCGACATAACACCACCTCCTTCCCGAACACGATTCTCTGGATATGAATAAAAAAAAAAAAAAAAAAAACGAAACAGTTCATGAATAACAAAACATGCCTGGCATTTCTTGAAACCAACTCGCCTCACCTTTGTGGATCGATGGCCGCTGTGCTGTTAATAATAATGTGCTGTAAAACAAGCCAAAGGATAGCCTTTATTCAAGACAAAAAAAAAGTTAAAGGAAGAGAAGAAAAGAAACAGAAGAAAGAATGAAGGATACTTTAGCTATCATTTGGAAAGTTGGATGGATGAAGGTTAAGAAAAATATTACTTTTAAAGGATTACTGACGTCTGAAAACTACATTGATGTTAAAGGAAGAGAAAAAAAGTAACAAAGGGAAGAATGAAGGTTACTTTAACTAACGTTTGAAAAGTAGGATAGAAAGAAAGTTAAGCAAAATGTTACTTTTGAATGGATTAAAGACGTCTGAAAGCTGTGTTGATGTGATATACCGTGTTGTTGTTGTGATAAAACGATGTGTGTGTGTGTGTGTGTGTGTGTGTGTGTGTGTGTGTATACGGTGGTGTGTGTGTGTGTGTGTGTGTGTGTGTGTATACGGTGGTGTGTATATCCGTTTAAAAGAAAAGCCATGGTGTTGATGTCCTGTCAAGTTATTATGGTAGTAAGGTGGTGTTGTGGCAATGGCGGTGGTGGTGAGGCGTTGTCGTGCCGGGTGTGTTAGTATGGTGGCCATGTTCACATTGATCTTTCTTTGTTTGCACACATGGAGGCAATCTTCGGACCAATAGAAAAAAAAGGGAGGGAAAAGAGAGCAATACGGAGAAAAAATACCAGCTATCTGTCGCTGCATATGACATGGCGAACATAGCAAAAATTACACACAAATAACTTAAAACATAGTCTTTTTTTGTAAAGCTTGATATGTCTCCTGTAGAAAAAAAAAACATGTTACAGGTTTAGGAATGGAGAGAAAAAAATAAAAATTGTCTCAAAGCTTCGAAGTATGGAAAAAAAGTGAACGAATAGGTAAGGTATATTAGAAAGATGTCAAGATAGTGCGAGAGGACGAGCAAGTGAGGTGTTGTAGGCCCAGACAAGGAGAGGCGGGAAATTTGTGGCAGGTTTTGAAGAACAATACATGGATACACGAGCAGAATACATCGACAGATGAAAACACTGAAACGGGAAGTGCAGTTGAAGGAAGGGAGCTCATGGTAGGAACACGCACTCTATATTTGCTTCATTATGTGTCAAAAAACCTTCAACATTCAATGCCTGTTCTTACAGTAGTGGATGAGATTCCTGTATGTCGCCAACTAAGTGGAAGAATAACTGTTGGAAATTATAAAAAAAATCAAAACCATCAAGGGAAATCATTCGATGTAATATTTTGCTTGAGAGAGAGAGAGAGAGAGAGAGAGAGAGAGAGAGAGAGAGAGAGAGAGAGAGAGAGAGAGAGAGAGAGAGAGAGAGAGAGAGAGAGAGAGAGAGAGAGAGAGAGAGAGAGATTATTTAGTGTGAGAGTCGATGATGGCCAGGTGTCATTAAAGATGAAAGAATATTGATCTGGTAAGCTGCATCAAGCTGAAACCTGGAAAAAATGCAAGCGTTATGCCATTAAGACTAGAAAATGTTCTGCTTATCCCAGTTACGTTTGAAAAATAACGATAGGAAACATTGGTAAAGTATGTCGCCACAGGAAGAAATTGAGGAATACATAAGAATCATGCATCCAGTAAAATACGGAGGATTTGAGGCATGTGACGTGGATGTAGCATTCTGTAGACTTATCGTCGAGAAAGAGGCCAGTAATCCTTATTTACGACATACACACGTGCTCAGAAGGCAACATTGGAACGAAATTAACGATACATAGACAAAAACGAAGGACCGAACACTTGGTTGGTCAAGACATCTGAGTTTCAATAAGGACATGAGGTTAAAATTGAGAGAGATAAATGTGGTGCTTCAGCGCAGGTGAATTAGAGCGTGAAGACTGCACAACTTATCTGAGGTAAATGAAAGGAGATTTGAATTTAGATATCAGGATAGGCAGATGTTGCGCGAATCTATTCATTCATCCATTCCCGTGAGAATCTATTAATTTAGCCTTTAACTAGTCATCTAATTCTGTTAATCTATCTCTTGATTTATTCATGAGTCTATATCACATATATGTTAATCTATTTCCTTATATCATATTTCATTTATCTCGGAGTCCGCTTTTGAACTCTCTCGGACCTGCTAGGGGACTGACAACTAAGTGAGTTTCTTTTAATCCCTTTTGTTGCCCTTGTCAAGCATTCCTCTCTTAGGTAAAAAAAAGCTGTTTATTTACTGTTGTTATTATTATTATTATTATTATTATTATTATTATTATTATTATTATTATTATTATTATTATTATTATTATTATTATTATTATTATTATTATTATTATTATTAAAGTATATAAATATTAGTGTGTGTGTGTGTGTGTGTGTGTGTGTGTGTGTGTGTGTGTGTGTGTGTGTGTGTGTGTGTGTGTGTGTGTGTGTGTGTGTGTGTGCGCGCGCGCTTGCGTGCGTGCGTGCGTGGGCGCATCATCCTTGAAGTGTCATTCAAAACAAGGCAGGTCTTGGCTCATGAATGCAGCGTGATTTTTCCTGTATACATGAGAAGAGACAGTCAGGATGAGGGCATTTATTTGACTCTCAGTGTGTTCCAACCTGAGTGAGCGCACCTGCTGAACACTCACGCTAGATGCCTTACTGGATGCTAAGGGGATTTATTGCATGCATAACTTGAACACTCTATTTGACATTTCAGTTTTGTAAGAGGAGGAGGAGAAGGACGAGAAGAGGGAGCATGTGTAGAAAGAGGAAAATAGCGCTTCGTTTAATGGCGGAGGGTAAAGAAAGGAAAGGAAATGGGATGAATCAACCAGACTGAAATAAAGTTAGCTCAAATATGCAGCAAGATTGTGACATATTATACTAGTTACTTCTCCTCCATTATAAGATAATAATATGAGTTAGGTTTCATGATGCTTTTATTCTAAACACTTGGCTTATTTTATGAGTAAATTTATCTCCAGAGTTCGTGACAGAAGACGGTGATAAAGTGTGTAATTGCAGATATTACACGCAAATAATCCCTTTTTTTCCCCTTTAGAAAACACTTGAGTATTTCTTTTCAATCAAACATTACGAAATTGAACGATAATTTGTTTTCTCTATGTCTGGCGCTCGCTGAAGAAAAAAAAAGAAAAAAATGCAGGTGACGCAAACACACACGCATATTTTCTCTAAAACGCAGTCAAGGTCACCGCAGAAGCTTTTACGTACTTACTTAAATTCCGTGGCTACGCATATTTTTTTGGCATTTGCTACTTTGAAGGCTTTGAAGGTTGTCTTTGATCTTGTTAATTACTCTCTTTTTTTATTCTTTCAAAGAGCAGGTATTTTTTTCCAATCATGTGATGATGATACCTACCACTATTGTGTGTGTGTGTGTGTGTGTGTGTGTGTGTGTGTGTGTGTGTGTGTGTGTGTGTGTGTGTGTGTGTGTATGTGTGTGTGTGTGTGTTCTGTTGCTCAATGCAAATATCATTACGTAAATGAAAATCCAAATTGTTTTCATCTTCGCTTATGACTGGAATGAGATGTGCAAGGAAAGCAAGAAAAATACAAGTCCTCTAAACACTGTAGCAGAGGAGACAGGATTCGTTGATAACAGTCTTGTGATTTTAACAAAGATAAACGTGGAGGGAAGGTAAATGAGTCAAGGAAATATTATCAAAGTAAATTAAGAAAAAAAGAGATAAGATACGCAAGAGATAAAAAAAAAATCCATGAGAAAAAGTATTTATTAGATGAAATACATTTATTAGGTGAAATTGTTGAAATACATTGGGATTTTAATAGAAAAATGGATAAAATAAATTAAAGTAAGATATAAAAATCACCAAAAAACAAGAATAGCATTAACAATAGGATACCTAAAAAGAAAAAAAATCATCAATGAACAGCACGAATTATGGAATCGCACGTAAAATGTACATTTCCAAATATTAACTTAATGAGAACTTTGCCCATCTTGTCATAAAATTTCATCTGACTTCATACAAGATGGAATCGATTTTGATCCATTTGAAGCAGGTTGTTCAATCCACTTTGCCAAAATAATTCACGAATTATAGATTAAGAAATCTCATGACACTAATTCATAACCTCTGATCTGACCTAGAAGATCAAAGGTGAACATTACTGACCTCTCATTTGCAAGTACAGTTAGGATTCCAGAGGTGTTCAGTTTTTGCAAAATTGAGCGATGTTTGATGAAAATGGAAAAAAGGGTGGCAAAATCTGCTTTTTCCAGTGGAAACTTTCTATCCATATAAATCTCATTTAGAAAATTTCAATCTGGATAAAATTCATTTTAACCCGTCTGGGACCGAGTTGCAATCTGACGGCCAAATTTAATCTGATTTGAAGCTACAGTTTCTACTGCCTATTACACACACACACACACACACACACACACACACACACACACACACACACATACACACACACACACACACACACACACACAGACGCACGCACACATATGTATATCCTACAACAAAGAAGGAATTAGGTGAGGAGAAATATGTTAACAAGCGAAAAGATAAAAGAAAAAAACCATCAACACCAATTTGTGTCAAAATCTAACTCATTTGTTAACATTTCATAAATGGAACTACTCGTCATAACACCACTATGTTTACCAATACATAAAGCTTTCCAGTGAAGTGAATCCCAGCCATTTGAACCAAAACTACAATTGACATTACAGTAATACTGGCTGGGTCGGGAGTAACGAAACAAAATGACGGGACGATAATGGCACGCTGGTAAAAACGGTTTGACCTCGCACTTTTCGACTTCAGGTTCGAGTAATGATCTTGCCCTTTCCCAGAAACTGTGTGACTTACAGTGCGGTTACGTGGAGAGAGAGAGAGAGAGAGAGAGAGAGAGAGAGAGAGAGAGAGAGAGAGAATTACGCTTGGTTAAATGGTAGTGGAGAGAGGAGGAAAGTGGAGGGAGGGAAGTAGTCTTGTGGAAAGGGAGGAAAAGGAGAGATAAATGGAAAAAAAGAGAGGGAAAAAATGCAAACTGAGTAAATTGGTGAAAGAAACAAAGAAAAAGAGGAAGAGATTAAAAAAGAGGAAGGAAGTAAATGGATGAGTGAAAGAATTAGAGAAGAGAGTAAAGGAAGAATAGGAAAGTGAAAACGAGATAGAAAGTAAAGATGTAAAGAAGGTTGAAAATGCAAGTGATAATGATATCCTAGTAAGAATAATAATTGATAATGATAGAATTAAAATAAGGAGGAAATAATGACTGTAACGAAAAGTGAGTGAAAATGTAAAGAAATGATAGAGTAAATAAAAATTATGAAAGGAAAAAAATGGAAAACAAACAATAACGGATTAATAAGGAAAGAAAAACATAGAATAAAGAAACGATGCGAAAGAGAAGATGAAGGAAAAATGAATGAAGAATTTAAAGAAGAGTGAAGAAGGTAAAAAACAAAAAAGCATAGAAAACAATAAAAAAATAGAGAAAAGAAAAAAATGAAGTAGGAATATATGTGAAAAAAAACGAAGAAAGGTAAAAACGAAAGAATAAATGTAGAAAGGAAAAAAAACAGTCCCAAAGAAAAAAATATTGAAAACAAAAACAAACCAAAAAGGAAAGAAAGCAAGAAAAAGTGAGTCTAGAAGTGAAGGAGAGAGGAAAGGACGAAAAATATTCATACTCTTACAATGAAAAAGAAAATAGAGATTGGAGGTAGGAAAGTGAAAAAAATGAAAATAGAGGCAGAAAAATAACGAAAACAAAAGCAAGTAAAAAAATTAAAGAAAGAAGGAAAGAAAAAGAAAAAAAAAGGTCCAGAAATGAAGGAGAGAGCAAAAAACAAAAACAAAAAATAATATACAAGACAGAAAAATAACGAAAACAAAAACAAACTGAAACATAAAAACAAAGAAAAGAAAGAGAGAAAACAGAAAAAAAATAAGTCCAGAAGTGACGGAGAGTGGAAAGAACGAAAAATAAAAATGTATGCGAAAAAGATCAAAAGAAGGATGAAGGAAGGAGTGAAGGAAACAGGATACAAAAGTGGAGCATTCTTTCCTCTCACGCCGAAGGAGATAAGGAACTGCTTTGAGGGGCAAGATGGATGCCTGGGCAGGGAGGGCGCCGTGTTGTAGCGGGGCTCCCTTCCCCTCCCTACACTGGATAAAGCAGAGAAAGACGTAGGAATGGAGCTTGTCATTGTAATAGTAGTAGTAGTAGTAGTAGTAGTAAGAGAGAGAGAGAGAAGGAACAGCAATAACATCATAAGAAAAGAACTAACAAAAGTCATAATAGCAGTAACAGTAGTAATAGTAATAATAATAGTAGTAGTAGTAGTATCAGTTACGTTCTTTTTTATCACGGTAGAAAGGAGAGATTTAGAGGAAGGAAACAAAAACTACAATAAAGAAGAGGAGATTCGCCGTAAAAAACATTCCCTTTAACCCATTTTCTCCTGTTGTATAAGATGGAGAGAGAGAGAGAGAGAGAGAGAGAGAGAGAGAGAGAGAGAGAGAGAGAGAGAGAGAGAGAGAGAGAGAGAGAGAGAGAGAGGCGTAGGGGAAGCAGGGATTCTAACAGTCATCTCTCACACAGGTCTTCACAAAGGCAACATCCACGCAGCCACACTAGCACGGCCCTCGCTCAGTGCAATACACACCCGGGGCTGACGGCGCTGCTCAGACCGGCGCGGGTTAAGTTGTAAAAAAACGAGGGAAGAAAATCTGGGAGAAGTGTCTGGCTGCTGCTGGCCAAGGCAACCCTCCTCTCTTTTCTTCCCTCCTTCCTCTCAGCCTTTCTTCTCTCCCTCTCTCCCTTCCTTCCCTCCGTCTCTCCCTTCTTCCCAACTCTCCCGCCCTCCCTCCCCCACTGTCAGTATCGCAGTGGCTTGGCTCGCTGCCAGGTATCTTTCGCGTTCTAGATAAAGACACGATTGTACGGCGGCGACCTTGAGAAACCTCCCTCCTTCCCTCCTTTCCTCCCTGCTTCCTCACGTCTCTGTTCTATCTACCTCGCACACCTCACCTTTCCTCCCTCCCTTCCTTTCCTCCCATCCTTTCTCTTCATGCTTTATTTTATATATTTCTTTTCCTACCGGCGTTCATCCTGTCCTTTTCTGTGTATAAAATCATTTCTGTTTTACTCATCCACCTCCATCTCTTATCTTCTCTTTATTCTCTGTTTCCCTGCCACTCTTTCATCTTGCATTCTTCCCTTTACATCCTCTTCCCTTCCGAACCTCAAAACTCCAATTTCTCCTTGTAGCGGTGCAGAAAATTCGAACGCAAAATTAACTCAGGAGCATTTAATGGCGTGGACTACGGATATAGGACGGTGTCAATAAGGTGGAGAGACAGGGAGAGTAAACGCGAATAATGTAATTATTTGTTAACTCTCTCTCTCTCTCTCTCTCTCTCTCTCTCTCTC
>JAHFWG010000061.1:471954-491588 GCA_020233015.1 Callinectes sapidus | reverse complement strand
TGATACTGGATCTGCCACTGAATATAAGATAACACACACACACACACACACACACACACACACACACACATATATATATATATATATATATATATATATATATCTATTATATATATATGATATATATATATCTATATATATATATATATATATATATATATATATATATATATTACACTGTTAACACAGCTACAGACCACTCTTAAAGTCCACATATTTAACTTCTCAGGAGTCCTATAAACCTTTTTTATAAGGTTCGTGTGTCTCAAAATAAAATAACTCCGATAAATATAAATAATGGTGAGTCGATGATGACTCACAACATGGTGGCTCGTGACGTCACGCCCCATCCCACTTCCCCTCATTAGCCCTCCATAACACACAAATCAGGCAATTGAGAATATATTTCAATAACGGTCAGGAAAGATTAGGCCTATGCCTCCACTCTATGATCTGTTGGTCTTATATTGAGTAAGATGAGGTAGATAGTGGCTGGTGAGAGAGGCAGTGGGTCAAGGGATTAGTTTGTTTACGCATTGAAAGCTTGAATTATTGGGATTTTGAAGTATCTGCAGGTGTTGGTTTACTAAATATGTGGTCCTGTAGGCTGCTAACGTTAGATATATGGCGTAGCACCACCCTAACATGATGAGTTACACCAATACAGTACTTCCGTTTACTACTGGTCAAGACTGTACCTGGCTAAGGCGGCTGCCTGTCACCATCAGCAGGCATCCCACCAAGGATATAATATCCTTGCATCCCACTCACCCCCAGTCACGCACACACACACACACACACACACACACACACCTTGTACCTCTGCTTACCGAGGCTATACACATGATCTTCTTTTCATTATTATCATGGGTTTGTTTCCATGTTTCTGTTGACTTGTCACCGCAGCACTACCACCACAACATACCTCCTGTCTCTACCGCCGTTCGCGGAAATCAAACTAATGACGGGGCGGGGCGGGAGCCACGATGAACACACTTTACTCATTGCACTTTAAAGTGGCCATTTTTGTGTGACGAGCTTCGTCATTATCGCCACATCATGGGCTTTCCTGAAATTATTTCCGAAATCATTCTAAATTTAGTTCCACATCACCGTTGAGGTAAAAATCAAGTTGTTTTGAGGGAAAGGTTTCCCCCCATCCTAAACATGGCATCTGAGCCCGAAAGTGCAGGTTGCTCATAACCTTACCATTTCACTCACCATCAGTGTTGACACCGTTCTGCTGCAAGCTCGCCATATAGCCAGTGAATTGTGATGTGGCAGCAGCGGAAGATTAGCTGTCAAAAAGCGCGCAAGAAAACAGCCAACTTAGAGTGCAGTGAGTGTAGCGATGTCAGTACAATAGTGTAATATGATTGTGGAACAAATGTAAAAAATATTTATGCATACACAATCATGTAAATAAGCACTGTTCAGTCTGCTCTGTCCTTACTCGATGAAGCAGTTGTGCTACCTTTACTTCTGACACCTGTCATCCTTTCTTCACGGAAGCTGTCAGTTGGTGGTGCAGCATAATCTATGTAGGCCTGCTCTCAGCCTTCCTCTCACCACATCCTTTTCCCTTCCCGTCCCTCAACCTCACCCACCCCAATTCTTCCCTTGCCTCATTTACCTGCGTAGTGTGGGTGGGTGCAGCAGTCTGAGATTGATCCTCCCACCATCCCCGAGGCTAAAATCATTAGGGGTGAAACTTTTAGCAGAAGGCGTAGAGAGATAGTGGAGTGTGCGGGGACAGTCTTCATGACCCCAATACTCTTGGTGTGGCCTCGGGGAACCTTGAGGAATGTGTAGAGGCTCTCGGCATTGTAAGGACATGCGTGTATATCCTTGTTTACGGGAGGCTGGGAGCTTGGTGGGTTGTATCTGGTGTGTCTGTTGGTGTTCGTCGCTGCTCAACCATGTCATGCGAAAGCTGTGAGGGAGAGAGAGCGCAGTGTCGGATTCAGGGGTAGGGAGGGCTGAGGGGGGTAAAGCTCGCCCCCCAGAAATTATTATTTATTACGAGCGTGGGTGTACAAATAGCTCTAATGCAAAGTAATAGGTATGATATACGAAACAATAAGGTAACAAGGCTTTCAGAAAAGGCTATAACAGTTTGTAACCGTTACCGTGTGTCTTTGATTTAAATCATTTACGTCTTGCTCTAATTATTCAGTCATAATAATAATAATAATTTACTGATATCATTACATAAAAATAGCTCTGCAAAGACCTTAAAAAGCCCTGAAATTGCCGTTTTCAAAAATAATTTGGACCAAACTCCCAGCTGATAAAGCTCGCCACCAGTCTCTGGGGTACAAAAATTCAGCAGGTTAGCCCTCTAGCCAACTAGAAATAAGAACGTTGAAATAACTCGTCTATGTAACATTGGTTGTGTGAAAATTATCAGTGAAAAAAGTTACAAGTAAAAAAAGCATGCGTACGCTAGAGTTGGCTTACCGGTTTATATATCGGAGACCGTTTAATTCCCTATCTGTAGAATCTCATCCCGTCATGCTGTCGAATAAATATGAATCCAAAATATGATACTTATAATACGATATATCTATTCCCTCCTCCCCCCCCCCCCCCCCCTCTCTCTCTCTCTTTCTCTGGGAGTAGTTGTGGTAAGAGTAACATATTGCATACTTAGTTCATTCTAGATTGTATTGGTTTCCGAACGCCTACAAATGATTTATCAACTGTCAGATCTCGTACGGATCGAAATTATAATGAAGTGGGTAGACTTCTGACCTCGAGCGTGCTGTACTACCAACTTGATAAACATAAAAGAGCAAATATTTGGGTTGTTCAATTATTACAATTTTCAAACTTTAGATCCTTCTTTCGTAATTACTTAATAATTTCTTCTTATTTGATAGCAACTCAACACATGCACGTCTGACCTTCTGTAGTGTGGTATAAAACAAATAAAGTCCTGGCCACTGCAAACTCCATGCTGCTCCAGGGTTGTCACGTCAAGGATGATGTAGCCTTCTGCCTCTCTCCCTTCGAGCTTCACTGTTGGTTCTTACAGAGAAGAAAAGGGGAAGGTCTAATTGCATCGATCTTATTCTGGTGGTTAGACCAAAAATATTATCAATGTTGAAATAGGAAGGACGATATAGGGAATAGTAATGCAACATGGAACACACGTGAGAGCAACAATAATATAACATAACAAGCCAAAGTTAACATGTTTTGAAGGATGCAATAAAATAGGAGATATGATATCAAGTGTGAGTATGCCCTCCCATGTATGTAATGTTTCAATGATTAAAATATCGAATTGAATTATGGGAATACTCTATCATTTAACAAAACGGTTCAAGCCTATAGTTACTGCAATCTAAACTGGCACTCTTGTGTCATGTTGAGCTTGCCGGGGATTGCTCCACCCTTGCCACATCACGGAGTCGCTTTCTCTTTCTCCAACCCCGCTCCACCTCCTTAGAGGGTAAAGAGGTGGAGTGGGGTTGAAGAGATGCCGCGATGTGTAATGGTGAAGGAAGTCCCGGTAAACTCAAGGTCACATAAGTGCCCCTTTAGATTGCAGAGACTACAAGGACGATGTAGTTTGTTAAAGAATGGTACCACTATCATAGTTTGTTAAAGAATGTACCACTATCATTAAAAAAAAAAGTGAAGTAAATTAAACATTATCTAATGGACTAGTCTAGGATAAGATACTGTTCACAATTCACAAATAGCTACCTGTTTCCATGTTGAGTCGCCTGAGGAGAATGGAAAATGGATTAGTTCTGAAGGTGAGACTGAAAGTACTATTTCCAATAACCCAAAGATTGCCCAGTTAAGAGAACATTATCATCAGTTTGTAGGTACCATTCTTGAGCTACACTTTCAACCACTACAGTATACTGAATAAGATTCTTTATTGAATCCTAATGATCTTTCCATTCATATTCATTTGTTACACTCACAATTATCTATAAATATAAGCCTTCATCACCATTAAAAACATAGAACATAAGTCAAAATTGGAACTTGGAATACATCACATAATAGATGTCCATTGTCTTAATTTTTACATTATTTAGACAATTCCAGAGTTAAAGATCACAGCTTTTGCTTATTGTTGTAGAAAGTGAAATTGATAAAAAGTGCTTGTGGTCTGCAACATTAAGTTGCAAGAGAAGCACATGACAAATTAAGGAAATTAGCACAATGAATAGGAGGGTAACATGATATTAAAATGCAAAAAGGTTATAACAAGACAGTTGAATCAAGCAAAGAAAGTACACTTCTCAAAGCTGATATTTAGGACAAAGTGTGGCAATTTTGAGAATATATCAAGAAAACTAATGGAATGATTAGTGAGACCAAATAAGGAAAAGTGACAACTCAGGTGGCACAGCAATAAAGGCAGAATAGGAGAATCTGACCACCAGGTAAAAGGGGAAATTACATTGGTAGAGAGCACGTCATTGAATAGATGTGAGCAATATTGATATAACATAAACAGAGGGAAGTGAGGGCAGTTTCCTGTCATCTCTTCTTGTGACTTGGGACTGATGGAGGAGGTACTGTACATAACTCATTGTTCATCAGGGAGATTAGCCAGTGTTAGCCAAGTCAAATGAGGAGGCAACAAGAGTGTTAGTAATCAACAAAGAAGAAATACACAATATCACTTTAACAGATGTCATTGAGTATGTTGTATTGTCTAAAAATTGTTGATTGAAGATGATACTTATAAAGCAATGCACATCCAAAGGCCTTGCTGGGAACACTATCACAAAGATGCACACTTTAAGCTGAAGTGCCAAACAGAACACTAAAAGCAACCTCAATCTCTGTTCATCACAGTTCTACAGATCTATCAAGCTACAACTTCATTTACTACATTAACAATCATGTCTTCCATATCTACAGGCTTCATTACCAACTAAATTACAGAACATTAATAAATTTTAACAAACTTTACAAAGCATCATCACAACATACTGGAAAACATTTGTACATTTTAGGCCTGCACTGCACTATGTTGCTCTCATATTTCTAGGGCTAAAGGACAGCCAACCGAAGTAAATATGTAAATACTGTATAAACACTGATATCTTCAAACAAAATAGGTAAATTTATCATAATTTTATTGATTTATATGCATACATATAAAAAATTATAAACTTAATATATATGACCCTTGTACCCTAAGATGATAGTGGGCTTTCAAGACCAAAATATATGTACATGGCTTACATTTCATAATTGGGTCAAAAATAAAATATTTTATATTAAAAAAATATAAAGAGAAAAAAAGAAAGAAAAGAAAAAACGAACATGAAACACCTTAATACAAGACTGGTGAACTGGTTGACACTGACATGAGTGGTAAACAGAGAGCTGCAAGGCTTCACAACACTACCTTCAACTTCCTACAGGGTGACAAACAGCCTCAACTTTCTGAAACTTCAGCACAGAGAAGCAAAGGATTCAGAAACTGTTGTAAGAGTTCCACAATCCAAAATTTCATGTTCCATGTTCGATTTTTACTACTGTATGTGTAAGGGTCACATCTAATTACTCTGCATTCCTTCTTCCAACACTATCTTGACAATGAGCTTGATGCCAAACCATCCTTTCTAGCTGTTAAAATACTGTAACTCAAGACATACTATCCATAAGAGCTCATCCCTGAAATGGAATTAGTTATAAAGCAGGTTTAAAAATACTTAATGGTTACTACAGTTGATATGTGAAATACCAATGTGATCAATTTCAAATGAAACAAATGTAAAGACTGTGTAATCATACATATATGTATGTATATATGTATATATGATATATATATATATATATATATATATATATATATATATATATATATATATATATATATATACATATATATAATATTATATATAGATATTAATATATATATATATATTATATAATATATTATATATATAGATATATATATATATATATATATATAAATTTAATAATAATGGCCACAGTTATTCATAAAGCTAGAGTAAAATAATAATTAAATATTAATACTTTGGTAAAGAGTTCACAGTTGTTAAACTTGAGAAATCAGCATAGTACAAAATAATAATAGAATTAGTGACTATGTGATACACTTGCATTCCTGTAATTATATTGTTATACATACCTAATGGCTAATTAGGCCTTAATTACCCATTGTTTACCTCAAGGTGTCCCAGTTATGTTACAAAAAATAGTAATATACAATATGCTTTAAGGCACCCTAAGGAACAAGGCATTCTGAAGTGTATGAACATTGACTTACACTGTAATAGAAAAAGATATACAATATATATACGTATATATTTAGCATTTACCAAGACCACTAAATTTAAATTAGGTATGTTAGTTCTGAAAAGAGTTATTTATCCAACTAAATAGATGACAAATAAGCCTTAAGAGAACTAACCAACTTAATCAAGGTGGTGTGCCACACGTTAAACAAAGCATCTTACACTACTACTACATAGTGAAAATGTGAGAAACAGAGATAGAGAGAGAAGGCTCGTTGCTGTGTTTTCTGGAACGTGCTCTGGTGTGCTGTTTATCTCACACCCCTTGTTTAAGGTCACTTTGGAGAATAAATGACTGATAGGTTACATTGAAAATGCCAGCTTTGGTCCTAAAAGCTTCATGATAGTTGTATCTAATACAGTGATTATCTAAATTTTTTTTATTGAATTGATCAGTGAAAAATGGAGGCAAATTTTCATCAAAATGTCTTCACTCTCCTTTAGGTTATTAAGTAATTAAGGTATCAGAAGTCAAACTGATTATATCAATGGAACCTATATTATCATATGACAAATTCATATCACGCAATCATAATGGACTGAACCAATACTAGCACATATAAAGGATAATTTAAACAAAATGCATCATCTACATAATCCTTTCCTTAAAAGAATCCCACAGACAGACAAACTCTGAATAGTAAAGAATACACAATACTTACTTACAAACATACTGAAGTAGATGAGAATTTCTAAATTTGTACGCACCAGGCACACCTTTAACAACGAACCTTTCTGTGTGGAGAGAAAAGTCTGGATACAAAATAACTGCAAACATGAACTATACCTAGAATAAGGAGATAAATCATCTTTGATGAGGCAAACACAGTTCATTCAACAGTCTGAGTGTACTTGTACAATCAAGGAGCCCATGAAGCTTTCCTCAAATAAAACTAGAGAACTTCAATGGGTCACATGTGGTCATGCAGACTAGCCTTCTATGCACGTCCTCCTAGCTGTCTGAATATCAGTCACTTTCCTCTACTATCTATCTGAAAACCCCTTAAGAGCAATGTGAACAATGGTAAATCCTTGTGCTCATGACTATGAAACTGGCAAAGCATCACAAATCTTGGACAGTAAAATAAGTTAAGTATAATGCTTCATATGTTAACCTAATTATTAAAAAAACTATCAATAATGAGCAAACAAACCAAACTACATTAGAGTAAATGTGAAATGAATTGGGCACAATATAACAAAATGTTTTGATTTTCTTTGGAACAAAAGAGGTTCAATCACTGGCTTTGATGGCCATCTCATCACATGATCACCAAAGCCCTTCTTCTCAAGTGTTTTCTGCACTTGTTTACTGTACTGTACTTTAAAACATCTACAGGCTTTACATGTACATGATTATTGTTCTCATAAACCATCATCTTTATGGACGTTAAAAGATAAAAAAAGAAACCATATCAAAGTCTATGCTGGCAGAAATGTTAAGCTGCAAATACAAAACCTTTGTATCTTTTAAAAATTATTCTCCTCAAAAAGGCCAAACCATCTTACAAAAACATTTTCAATACAAGAAAAACAATCTTTGGAAACAAGCCTGTGCTTCCTATAACAAACAAACACACCTGCCTCTATCTTATGTAGCCTGTGTGCCCCGCCCATGGAATGTCAGATAGACTGACGCCTTGAGTGAAGCAGATAACCCTCGGGAGAAAATCTTGTGGTTAGGCAAAAGAGTAGTGGTAACAATCAATACATGTCAACATAGAAACAACAACTATGAATGCACAACTACTAACACAGTGCATACATGCAAACCCATGCTTCATAATTCTTATCAAACTATGGGATCAGCTAAGCCCATCCCTGTAAAAATATGCACTCCAGCATTACGTACAATGTGATAAGTAATTACATACTATGCTACAAACTTCATGGCTGTCAGATTTTTTTTTCTAAACAACAAGCGACTTCAGTACGTCAAGTAGCCAAAGAGTCTGCCCCAACTCGCCTCCCTTCATTATAAACATTAAAATATCAGAAACCTACAACAATGATAACTCCATATCTATAGCTGAAATCAAAGATGAGGTACTATCTCTGCTTTAAGGGATAATTAAGACCTTATTTGCCTCAGTCTTTCACACAATAAGTGACATTCTCTTACAACCAAAATAAAGGTCTGATTCTTGTCAGGAATATAGATGTTAATTTCAAATAAAACAAGCAAATGAATAGAACAAAATCAAATAAAAGCAAAGTATAGAGAAATTAATGAAAAATAAAAAATAAAAACCAATATCATCACTTTTACCAACTAATTCACAATTATATCATAAATACCCTATGAATACCAGCAACAGTAAACACCACTATAAAATTCTGAAGTTAATATAACTGGCATCCTTATATAAGGCTTGAACCATTAAATGGCATGCTTAGATAAGAATCCTTTAGATAAATCTTTGGGGTTCACATAATATTGCCACTTTCTTTGACCTACTTGTCAAAGCCATGTTGCATAAGCTGCTCAATGTAAGCAGAATAACCTTTGATACAGAAACCTTGGAAAAAATACATCATGCAGAAAAACATCAGCTTTACACTTAATTTTTCAAAGAATGAACTATCAATACAGTTAAATAGGAAGGTTTTATTCTTTTGAAATTAATATATTATTTTGGGAAAACTGTAACATCTAAATAACATCTGATGTAGATCCATGTACGTTATCACAATATAAAAATGCGGTCTCTACAACACACATCATTCTGGGAAAGTAGAAAATAATCATGGCACTTCAACACATGTAGTTGAATTGCCCTTACTAGAGCAAGAAAACCATACTGGAGCCACACTTCAAAACACAAACTTACTTGCCAACTCACTGTAGTTGAGGTACCTTTTACAGTGTCTACATCACTTTGATAAAACTATTTCTACCATACTGAATAAAAATCCTTAGCCTTGTTGTACCATTACTTGTACCATATCAAACGCTATGGCGTGAGGATAATGCCTCTGAGCTTCTCATGACATACAGTATCTTGAGCCCCAAAATAAAGATATGCAACTTGCTCTTCTTCCTTGGCAGCACATGCCAAAGAACAAACAATTATTTAGACAGACCATCGTTGAAGATTCATACACCATTCCTTTATCTTTTCATATTTATCACTTCCTTCACTAACTTCTTATCACACACATTTGGTATCATACATTTCAGTTCAGCCATTCCAGCATCAAACAATGCACTCCTAACTTGAATCACTATACCACAAACATTTGTGGACCACACACAGTATATGATTACAATACTTCACATTCTCCAACTTCTGTCTTATGCCATATAGCAGCAGTAAGTAAGAGGAAGGGGAGGGTGAATTGTGCTTGATTAATTTCAAACTCAATCTAAAACAAGACTGCAGTCATAAAATTGACTCCACACCTTAAGAGGCATCAGCGTACACATTTCCGTCATCCTCAACTATGGACTGGAAGGTTTCTACATTATGAGGTGAGGTCTCCTGTGGATCCTCACCTGTATTTTCCTGAAGATCCATAGAGGTTCTCATTTCTCTTGAATTGTCCATCTCTGACTCCTCATTGTCACCTTTTTCCCCATTAACTTCCACTTCCATGTTGTCTGCCAGACTTTCTGCATTGCTGTCATCACTTCCCTGGCCCCCAGCAACATTGTTACCTGATGGGTTGGAATCCTCACCGATGGGATCGACCAAAGAGGCATTTGCTGAGTCTTCACTGTGATTAGTGTTAGCATTGGTGGCAGCTCCTTTGGAGTCATTGGTTGTCGTTGTTGTGGGTGTTGTGGCTGTGGTTGTGGTGGTACCATCAGTGCCAAGGAGAAGTGCCATTCTCCCCTTGTTCTTCCCATTATCGGTAAGGTGGGCAAAGAAGGTGTTTGTGTCTACTCCCAGCCTCACTGCTGCAGCTGTCAGGGATAGCTCCTTGTTGAGTACCCTCTGGATGAGCTCCTGTGCCCGGGCTTCCTCCCATATGGATCGCTCCTTCTGGGGTGTTCCACTACCTCGTCCCTGCTTGTTCACCTGAATTAAAGAGTATTTTTATAGATTATCTTTAGAAATACACACAAATAAAAGCAGATGCAATGCTAGTGAATTATTATATCAGATCTTAGTTTACTAACACACCCACCCCACCCACACTCACTACCTTGTGCCTTCAACATATATAGTTAACTTTTGTTTATTGAGGTGCAAACATACTATGCATTTCCTGATTTATTATCATTACTAACACAATAATTTTTGTCGTCACTCTCACATCCCACTATGGTAAACAAACCAATGGCAACTGACAGGCCACTATGAGGTGTGGGTTATCAAAGATTAAAGATTAATTTCCCAGAGTCAACGAGTATAATAATGATATAATGTAGTCTGCAAACTATTACTTAGAAAAAATATGTTAACAGAAATAATTATCACTATTAGAGAAATATTGAAAACCAAACAAGTGAAAATGTATATGTAATAGAGGGTGAAAGCAATTCATCTTTTTTAAAAACAATATGGGCTGTTTATGGGAATTTATGGGCTAAATAAGACCTCCTAATGGAAACCTCCTATCTGAAAGCCCACCTATTAGAGAATCATTACCCCGAGTGGATGCCCAACATCCAATCAGGTGGTGGCCAGGATTTGAACCCGTGCACTTGGGGATCCCAAGGCCCCCAAAGTACAAGAGGTTCCACTATACTATGGCGGCTCCCAATCTAACAACTCTTCTCCTTTAACTAATTTTTTTTAGCCCCCTTTCCCCTCCCACCTCTCTCTCTCTCTGATATATATATATATATATATATATATATATATATATATATATATATATATATATATATATATATCGTGCTCAATATCGATAACCGAACATTAACGTTACTGTGTTGTTCTTTAATGTTAACCAAACCAAAACTTTAACTTAAGTGTACAAGATCTTGTCCATTAATGTTATTATTGCTACTGAGAACAGCAAATATATAATACAGTATATGCTGGACTATAAGTTGACCCTTTTTTTGAGGAAAAAATTTAGGTTTTGAGCAATTACTGGTGTATGACAACCCCCTTAATGGCTGAGGGAGCCACACATGGTTGACTAATAGTGAGGGACTCCATCACTGCTGATGTGCAATATGAGGGGATTGCATGGCAGTTCTTTCCCTCACTTGAGTACATTATTACCATGGCAAAATTTGTCTTTGTTCTGCACAACTCCAGGGATTTCTGAACTCCAAAATGAGAGGAAAATGCATATACGTAGTTTCTATTAGTCTGATTGGCAATTGATTATTTTCATGGTGTGGTTAGAATCAGCTGTTTCAGGTGTGGGGTGAGGTGTCACCAGATTCCCCCACTGTTGGTACTTAACCATAAATCACGGGCTTGCCTTATTCTCCAAACCAACTTCATCTCCTTTACTCCTGTGTCTGTCTCTCTTTATGTTTCTACATAAATTAGTTCATTACCGAATTCTAACTTTTGTTCCATATCACTGTTAAAGTAAAAATAAGGAGTGTTTTATAAATAGAGGTGCCCCCTCATCCTAAATGTGGCATATGAGCAGGGAAGCGTGACCTGACCGACACACCACACTTGAGGTGTCACACTAGACAGAAAACACTGCTTGATAGTGTTAACAATTGCCAGTGTGACCGCTGCTTAAACAACGACGCCACCAGTAAACATTAGACATCACTAGAAATGAGCTGCCTGCTAAGCCAATAAATTGAGTACGTGCATACATACATACGTACATACATATATATGTATGTATATGTACACACGCACACACACACATAGTAAACGATATACACACGTGTGTGCCAGCAGAATGAATTTCAAGGTAAAGTGGCTTAATGATCACCACAGGGTTATAGGTTTGTGTTTTATTACTGGTGTATAAGACAACCCTTTAATTTAAGAATCTCAAAATTGGCAAGAAACTTGTCTTATACTCTGGCATATATGGTGTATATATATATATATATATATATATATATATATATATATATATATATATATATATATATATATATATATATACACACACACACATACACAGTAGAACCTCGGGTTATGACTTCCTCAGTTGAGTAATTTGAGATAATAGCTGTTGCTCAGTCAATTTTTTGCTTTGATTTGTGAGTTAATGGCCTCCTTGTTCTTCACTATGGTAACTACTGTAGTTTTTGCCATACAGAACTCAGCTGCAAGATTGATAATTCTTACTTTTTTCTCTTATTTATCAATACAGTACTAATATCTTTTTTCCATTCAATGGTCATCACTATATTCTTCTTTTTGGGGCTTATTTTCACCACTAATAAGCCTCTTCAATGCCATTGTAAATTTCAAGATGAAAAACTCATAGACAGAATGCAATAGAATGTTGCTGTTCTCACGACTGCAATGGGACAACTGGTGGGAGGCAACGGCAGGGAGGAAGCCTTTGTTTACAACCACGTGTGCGGACATTCAAATATCAGATATCTATTTGAGTACCAAGTCGAACTTTTGTGTTTGAATATCAGAGTTCAAATTTCTATACATTTGACTACTGAGTCTTCACTGTATATATCTATATACATATGAGAGAGAGAGAGAGAGAGAGAGAGAGAGAGAGAGAGAGAGAGAGAGAGAGAGAGAGAGAGAGAGAGAGAGAGAGAGAGAGAGAGAGAGAGAGAGAGAGAGAGAGAGAGAGAGAGAATATAGGTTGGAATGTGCAAAAGCAAGTACTACACTAAACAGAACAAATCAAGACTTAACCTTACTACTGGAAGGAGTTCCTGGCAAAAGGGCATCAACATCTATCTATCTATCTATCTATCTATATGATGAATGGTTTTCTAGGTCTCTATCTATATTAGGTGTTCCACCATATAAATCAAGTGAAAACATTTACTTTATCACCTCTACAATTCTCATATATAAAAGTTTGTCTGTACATACAATCTACTTCATTAATGTAAGAAATGATGATCGTTAACAATTCCTTTTGATAGTGAGCTGTAATTGGTCAATCTGTAATAAGCTCAACCTCCACTTAGTATATCACTACAAATTGGGTGCAAGTGCAAACATAAAATCACTACACTTACCCAAGAATGTTTGAGATACCCAAAGACTTCTCGATACCGCCCATACAAGGTCCCATATGACACTCCAAGAAGTTCTGCTGCACTCTTCATATCAATTTCTTTGTTCTTGATCCCTTCCAGGATGCGTCTGACAGCGGGTTCCTCCCAGAACTGCTGCCGTGTGCGAAATCCGAGATAGTCGTTCAGCTTGAAGACGGTGTAGGACTTCAGGAAATCAGCTAAGAAGACATACATTGATGTACATGACGCACCATTTATCTTTAAAATATCAATGAATAAGAATAATAACAGCCACAGCACTTCCAATATGTTCTAATAGGCATCACAAGGTCTTGGTATCCTTGCAGACTTGAAAGACAATCCTCCCAATTAAGAGCTGACTTTGCTGTTAGAGTATGCCTTTTCTTTAAAAAAAATAATTTTACAAAGAACTGAACTTTTTAAAAAATTGTCAAAATGTTTTGTTAGAAAATTGTTTGTTACTGCTGTAGCTGTTATGAGATATCAAATCTAAAAGAAAGAAGAGAGAGAGAGAGAGAGAGAGAGAGAGAGAGAGAGAGAGAGAGAGAGAGAGAGAGAGAGAGAGAGAGAGAGAGACTAAAATGATAGACTTTTGAGATCTTTATAGATTTTTGAGATAGAACATTCTATTGGTTCAAATTCTATTTTTTTTTTAAATGATAGCCCTTTTGCTGGAAGAATTTAAAAGGAGAAAGTTTTTAGGCTTGGAGTAGCATTCCATTTGAGGTGGTATATTTTTGGATGTCAAATATTACTTCAGTGTACAAACCAAAAATAAGGAATTCACTAAGGATTATAAAAATTAAAGATCCTAATTTAACAATCAGGACACATTTCTGACTTTGATACTTCAGTGTACAAACCAAAAATCATTGATTCTCTAAAGATCTAAAATTGAAGACAGACATATTTCTGACTTAGAAAAAAGACAGATAATAACCCCAAACTTCCATTTACCCATGTTACTATCATGTCATTATCCTATTTCTAAGCTGACTCTTTACATGGGTCAACCTTTGTCAGTTCAATAAAGTTTTATATTATGAGCACACTATTACATGAAACTATAGATGGAAAAATCTAATGAATAAATTAATTCAAAATTATTCTCTAGGATGAAATTGATATGGTGTTTGGGTGTAAAGTGGAAGAAATTTATGTTGACAGGTGACTGGAACAGCAGAAAAATCTTCAGTGGTAAAATATCATAACAGTGAGAGTAATGAAGATGTGCGTGTCATACAGAATATTTATTTAGAAATAGAAAGCTAATGAGCAGAGGAAACAAAATTTAGACAATGGAATTTTTTTGGAGATTTGGTAGGTACAAAATCCAGTAATGATTAACAGTAACAAAGTTACTTTCTTTCTTGCTCCATTAAAAGTATATTAGGGAAACTTACGTAACTCTTGGCGAGCGTTGACGGTCAGTTCCTGGGGAATGGGAGTGAGCACATTCTGCATGGTAGAGCTAGTGGTAGGAATCTTATCCTGTGGACTCATAAACAGTGAGGAGTGGGGATGCTGCTGCTGCTGTTGTTGCTGTTGCTGCTGCTGCTGTTGTTGTTGCTGTTGCTGTTTCTGTTGTTGCTGCTGTTGCTGATGGGTATCATTCTCTTCCTCCCGTTCATGACGTGGCATCTTTAAGGGAGGCTCGTGGGTAGAGGCACTACCACCTGCACTCAGACCTGCACTTGGTACTGCGGCACCACTGCTGACACCAGCTACTGCCTCGTGCTCCTGGCTCATTCTCTTGAGAATATTTGCGCGCCTTTCATCCAGGCCTAGACCCTGAAAATGTACCAATGCCTAGGTCACATCACTTAAAGAATTTATTCCAAATGACAATGTCATGCATTTTTCTCTGACATTGTATTTTTACTAGAATTTATAAAAACCACTAGATTTCATTCAGATTCATTTCATATGACAATGAAATCCACATTTCCCTAATTCACAATTTTCTAGAATTATCATAATATGAAATGTTTGAGTAGGCTAGCAGTATTTCTTAAAGGATTAATAACTGTTGATTTATATCAATTTCTAGATAGCAGATACATGTTTACTAAAGTCATTACTACAAAGTTGTGTTAATTACATCTATCTCACAAAAACTTTACATGGATAATGGTCCTGAATAATGGTATCCATCTGCCAGTGATGGTAAACAAAGGTGATGCTTGCAGTCTGCTGTGATCTCAACTAAGCTACCTAAATTGTCTTAAGGTGTAAAAATAAATAAACACTGAGTAAACACAAAATTAATATATGTAACTAGAAATACACCTTTAATGGCAATGTTTTCCATTATATATGTTGTGATAATAATCCATAATGAATTACAGAGGTTTTGTAGTATATACACAATATCTAAACAACATGTGACAGCTTCTTAATCTTGACAGATGAAGATTGTGCATCACAGAAACAAAACAGATTTCAGTTCCTATAAAATGGTTTATTGTTGAGACTGTATAAGTTTTTTCTTTTATTAAGTACTCTACCACCATTAGTAAAAATTCCATTCACGTGATGATACATTTGAGACCTCATATCTAAAATACTGAACAACAAAGAAGGATTCTTGCTCACAAAGATATATAGTTTATTCATTATAACCTTAAAGACAAACAGAAATTAAATAATACATATATTCAGCACAAAGAAAAGTAAAAATAACTGACTTTTTTAGTGGCAATGTATTCTTGGATCCTTACCTAATATCTGTCTCTGTAATACCACACACTCATATTTAACACTGCACCAAAATCTGACGAAAACTTAGACTTTTAAAGGTCAGCAAATCCCCAGTACTTTTTCTTAGTTTGTTACCACCACTCTTTTTTTCAGACAAATGAAGACAGAGAGAAAATGACCAATTATTGTAAGTAGAAAGATTACAAAATGATTGCTCAGTCTTCAGCCAACTGTTACTAAAACAGAACAAAGGTGGGAAATCCCATGCAGTCATTTCCATGTGCAGATGCCAGCAGCCACCACAAACATTTACACATAAGGCAGTCTGGTGAATTGAAGTAGATACAAAAAACTATGTAGTATAAGCTAATTCAGATGACAAAACTCCTACTATACAAAAAGATGGTGTTGTGAATGAGCATAACAAACACTGCAAATGTTACTTTACACAAATTCACAGGACATCCTTTCTTACAAGGAAGGAAGAAGTAACATCATCAGGATACACCATAAGATCAGCAAGCATAGAAGAAAGGGTCACTTATTACAATCCTAACAGTAACATGTAAAAGTGGGATCCAGACAAGGAATAAAACTAAAAGGTCTAGGATTAAAAAATGGAAATGTCACTTCTGAGATGCCTATGTTATGAGGATAATGAATGGTGAGAGCAATGGAAAAATTGTTTTACAAGACAAAAGGGAAAATTTCATAAAGAAAGGAAAGAGACATAGCACACAAATGAAACTGTGCAAAGTGGAGGGATGGGATGATTTCTTATTGAGTGGAGAGAGAGAGAGAGAGAGAGAGAGAGAGAGAGAGAGAGAGAGAGAGAGAGAGAGAGAGAGAGAGAGAGAGAGAGAGAGAGAGAGAGAGAGAGAGAGAGACTTTAATAAAGCTGGAATTGATAATGGCAATTGGATATCCAATTACTGCTTAAAGTTTCCTCTGATCACTACTTTTGACAATGCATTAATTTCTTTAGTCTTTAGTGAAGACCAGTCAATACACAGTGAGTGATGGGTAAAAAAAGGTACTCATGTCATCATTACCTGTCTCTTAAAAAAAAATAAGCATATAAGATGAAATCATATCCTTTAGATTTTCCTACCAGGAGCAATAAGCAGTGAATGTAAATCTTCTTAAAAATACCTTAGCACTGATTATATTATGAAGATTTCTTATACTGGAAAACTCAAAGTAATACTCAAGAAACCAATCACACATTCAACAATGATATAACAAGATAACTGACACTGACAACAAATTTGAAGATGACCATACCAATTTTCTGTAAATTGATATTGTGATAGTTATAGATGGAAACATCTGATATGAGATGAATCCTTGGAAGTTGTAGCAGCTATGGCATAACAATTTAATACACCACAACAGCCAACTTACAGTACTAGGAATCAAAGATAATTACATTTTTTATTTTGAGTGTACCATACCTTCAATTATAGTCTTAATAAGCTAGATGAAGGACTTACCTCAGGAGTAAGCAGTGCTGCAAGAGGGGCCAGAGTGGGAGGCGTGACCAGTGGTGCATTGAGGGCTGTGGTTAAAGGTGAGGAGGTGGGAGGCATCATCTGGGGTATGGTAGCCTGAAAAAAAATACACAAATGTAGAGATGCACTATATAGAGGAGAGGCCAAGATTTGATACCCTAACATAGAATTATTATTAGCCAGTGTGATGATATTTAGGAACCTCTGCTTACACCAGGAATGTTCAGCTCTAGTAACTCTTATTTCTGTAATACCCGGTGTTGACCATTATAAATTCCAGCATCAGCAAACTAGTATATTCCTCTCTTACTTGATACAAAAGGGAGAGATCAACTAACACAGGTCTTTCCTTTAAAAATAATCACAAACCTTAAGATTAAATCACATACTTACCATACAGATATAAGTGAATATGAAACCTATATAACTCATACTGTATTTATTTTCCCATTATCAATTAGTTTTCAACAGTTTATTTTTTCCTAAAGCCTGTAAGCATATTTCATTACTGTTTATGTTTTGTGGTCTGGAACCCCCTCATTATCACACACTAGATAATATTGTATCTTCATAGGTTTTAAGGTTAATTTAAATGTTCATAAGAACTTAAGAAAATGAGGGAAGTTGCAAGAGACTGCTTGTTTTAAGGTTCCTTACTGATTCAACACTAGCACACTAATTCTACTGCTTCCACCCCATGTCATGCATGTTTGATCACCCTATAGGGGAGATACTCCAAGAGTGTGTCATCAGACAGATAGGTAGATAGATCAACAGGGCTAGATCTTGGCATGCCCTGTGTTAGAATACATGACAATAGCCGTGAACAACTCACTCCAAGCCGAAGGATGGGTGGGACTGGGTTTGTTGTCTGTGGTATGGGTTGATCTCCAGATACCTCTGCTAGACCTTTCACCTTCAGGGTTTCAGCAGTTTTTAGGAGACCTGACAACATGTCCTGCAACAAAAGAACATTGTCATTGCAATTAGGGATTACAAATAATCATGTGATCTATTATGAGATAAAAATGAACAAGAATAAATGACCTTGTAAATAATTAACTATTAGAATGCTCCACAAAATCCATTTCAGCCATAAATATGGCAGACAAACCATATAAATATAATCTATTAAATTAAAATCTGACCACAGAGCACCTTAAAGTATTTCCTATTACAGTGTGCAACATCAATGATAATAGTAGATAATGATAATAATAATAATAATAATAATAATAATAATAATAATAATAATAATTAATGATAATAGTAGATAATGATAATAATAATAATAATAATAATAATAATAATAATAATAATTAATGATAATAGTAGATAATGATAATAATAATAATAATAATAATAATAATAATAATAATAATAATTATTATTATTATTATTATTATCAATATTGTAATCATTATCTTATTTATTTATCTTTTTTAATCACAAGGCAAGTGTATAAATGACAAATTGAATTTTAAGTGGAATTAGATGAATGACGAGTTGTATGATTAATGAGGTGAACAAATGGCAGGATTCCATTGTATCAGTAACAACAACAATAATAATAATAATAATAATAATAATAATAATAATAATAATAATAATCACAATAATAATACACATTTACACAGCATACAGACCTGGGTAATATTGATTTCTCCCCGGTACATGAAATTCACCAACTGTGAGACGTGTGTGAACTTCATGTCTTTCAATATTATGATGGGAGACTTATCTGGATGCTCCTCAAACAACTGCTCAAAGTAACTACTGCATGCTGACAGTACAACCTGCGGAAGACAAAACCAGTAAGTAACATAAGGAACAGATTCATTCTAATACACTATGAAAGATACAACATGTAGTTGTAGCAATGTAATAACATATGTAATCCCTAAAAGAGAGAGAGAGAGAGAGAGAGAGAGAGAGAGAGAGAGAGAGAGAGAGAGAGAGAGAGAGAGAGAGAGAGAGAGAGAGAGAGAGAGAGAGGAGTGAGAG
>JAHFWG010000061.1:417804-424239 GCA_020233015.1 Callinectes sapidus | reverse complement strand
CGCCAACTCTCCTGGAAGTGGCTCATTATACACCTGTAGCAACACAGGCGAGGGAAGGAGAGAGGAGTGAGAGGAGGAGAAGCGCAAGAGGGATGGAGGGAGAGGAGAGGAGAGGAGAAGCTGTGTTTGAGGATGCAGAAAGGTGAGGTGAGGTGAGGTGAGGTGAGGTGAGGTGAGATGAGGTGAGGTTAAGCAAGGTGAGGTGAGGCGATCTTGCATGAAAGTGTGGAAGATGAGGTGGAAGAGAAAAACGAAAGAGGACTATTACGAGTAGGTGGAAGTAAATCATCAGGTTTCACACACATACACACACACACACACACACACACACACACACACACACACACACACACACACACACACACACACACATACACTTTTAACCTCTGTACCTTTAAACCAACAACAAAACAACCACTCCCAATATTTTCTCCAAGTGCCCATGCAAATCACGCCATACAGAACTTTAAATATGAGACAAAAGAACACCTTTTATTTCACAAGACAGCAAAAACATCGAAAAAAATATATAAAGGCGTGGTAACAGGTGGCCAAAAATGGAGAGACATGAGTGTTTATTGCCATGGGGAGGAGAAACGAAGGAAAGAGAAGGAAGGGGAGGAAGGGGAGGAGAGATGAAGGGAAGGGAGGGGAGGGGGGAGGGGGGAGAGGGGAAGGAGTGGGCCGCAGAGGGTCTGAAGGGCGAGGAACTGAAAGATGGGGAGTGTGTGACAGGTGCCCCGAGGAGGAGGAGGAGGAGGAGGAGGAGGAGGAGGAGGAGGAGGAGGACACGGTATAAAAGGGGTGTTCAGGGTGGAGTGAGTGAAGGAGATGACTGAATTAAGAGGAGGAGGAGGAGGAGGAGGAGGAGGAATACAAAGGAGTACAAACAACAACAATCCTTGAGGTCCTTACATGGCTGTTTATATAACTAACATACACTTCTTCTGGGAGAGAGAATAGCGCAGCAGGAGGAGGAGGAGAAGAGGAGGATATAAAGTAGTAGTAGTAGTAGTAGTAGTAGTAGTAGTAGAAGTAGTAGTAGTAGAAGTAGTAGTAGTAGTAGTAGTATAAATAGTAAGATCGGAACAAAAATTTTAAAAAGTGAATAAATAACAAAAAACTGAATAAAAACTCAATCAATTCTCTTTTACGAAGTTTAACTAAGAAGCCCCAAGATTCACCAAGGCAGTTCATCCATCTTCCACCGGGCCAAACTGCACCAATACGCGTGGCGATGGACAAAATATCACCACATAAGGAAACTAATCAAAGACTCCACACAAGTTTTTTTCCCTTTCCAATCAAGATTTCCACGACTTTTCCATCCCAGCCATCCAAGGGAGTATGAAGTCTATAAGGTCACGCTTTACTCTGACTCTCACCCCCCTTCTGTTACCCCCAAAACACTCTTCAACACAAACACTTCATTATATTTGTCTTATGTTCATGTATTTCTAAAAAAAAAATAAGATAGTGAAGCAAATACTCGTACAAGTTCTTTTTTTTTTTTTTTTTTTTTTTTTTTGTATTCTCAAACACTTCAGTGCTTCACCACCACCATTTTAAAAGACTTTATCTACATGTATACAAGTTTTTAAGGTGTTATTACGATTATAGAGGCAGAGTGACAATATTTCTACATTAAAAACTGGAGAAATACTCTTGAAAATTCCACAATCATTTCTGTGGCGCTTGGAAAACAGTCGTGGTGAGAGAACAAAGTGTTTCTGAATGCAGGTCATGGTTAGGGCAAGTCATGTTCTCTGATCTGCTCATAACCCCCCAAAAAAATTTGATAACTAATTCCCAACTGGTTGAACGATTTGAAACTGAAGGAAAAATACTGAATACAGTGGAATTAGTTTTTGTCATAAGTTACTCTTGACTGTACGTGTTGATAAATAGGTGACCAGTAGCTTCCTAGCGACAACAGCAGCAGCAGCAGCAGCAGCAGCAGCAGGCAGACAGATGTACACAGACAGGGCAGCTTTCGGGAGCACTGACCGGGTATTGACTGATGACGTGGCCCTCTACCTCCCGCCACCTCCCCTCCACACGCACCAGACAGCCGAGAGTGGACCCGCGCCACGCCACCACCACCTGTGCCACTTCATGCCACACCCATCGCCGCTCACACCCTCTTGCAACCACCACGCCTTGCAGGGACTGTGGTAACATGAACCCATGCCAATCACCGTGCTGTTCCCGCCTCACTAACGCCACCATTCATTCACAGCACACCCTCCACACACTAATGCCTTCATTCACACAGTACCACTCCACCCTGGCCAATCCTCTCGCCGCCCTTCCCAGCACGCCGCTAATCCACCCTTCAGACCCACCCACCAATAACTCCTCAAGTGTAAAACGTCATTAACCACACTATCCACGCACCCGCAAACCTGTCCACCCTGCGGGGCTCATTTGCACACCTGAACACGCAGGTAACAAAGCCGCCAATCAAGATACCGGAGCCCCCCCAGACTGGCAAGTGGCACAAGCTTGGCCACACCTGCCAGTCAGCGTGCGAAGGTCAATACTCAATAGTGCCGGGCCGCGTTCCCTTAGCACCCGAGGCCTCAGCAGACCCGGGCGGCGGTGTCACGTCAACGGTCAACAAATAAAAGGAGGATAAAAGGAACCTATGGATTTTATGTGGTGGTGAAGTCGCGGGTGTGTTTATAGGCTTGGTGTCCTTTCTATAACCGCCCGCTAAGGTCAAGGACAGGTGTGTTGCGGACAAGTCTTGCTCAATTTGTCGATCTGATATCATCTTTCTCTCTCTCTTTCCCTCTCCCTCCCTCTCTCTCACACACAGAAAGAGGAGAATACCGCGTGTTTTTCCATCGAGTTGGTCCAGACATGTATTCTGAAACACTTTACTCTCTCATCATCACTGGTTTCCAAAGTTTTGAGCTGAAGGTTCCTGTTTTTAAGGTATTTTTATGATTCTGTTGATGGATTGGCAAGATTTTGAGTAAACTTAAAGAAGAAACTGCCTTAGAAATCCCTGGTTATTGTCTTGATGGACTTAAAATACTGTCGCGGTGAGAGAGTAAAGAGTTTCTGAATACGGACGCCGGTGTAACAAATACTTGATGTTCTATGTATGTGTTACTGACAGGTGCCACTCTCCCTTTCTCTCTCCCTCCCTCTCTCACACACACAGAAAATAGGAGAATCTCGCGTGTTTTTCCGATTAATTCCCTCAGTTTCACAAATACGTAGCGTTCTGTAGGGTAATGTGAGGCTCCAAGCACCTCACCACACGGCTTCACCAGTCACGCTGCACTGTCACGCTGCGTCACTTTATCTGCAATGCTTCTCTCATCACACCATCCATCACACTTCACCACTCACGCTGCCTTCACTTCATGGTTTTTTTATGTAACAGAGTGAAAATTAGCAACAAAAACAATGTAAATATAAAAAAGAAACACCAATTTACCAGTCCCTTTACACAGGTCGAGTTAGCGGAAAGTCGGGAGTGTCTTGAAACGTCCCTCTTCAATAAATATACTCACTTCAGGCTGTGTCACTGTATCGTTTTGTTGAGCTGTTTGTCTGTCCTGTCCTTGTCGATATCATAACTTACAGGTCATAGGGTTCTCTCTCTCTCTCTCTCTCTCTCTCTCTCTCTCTCTCTCTCTCTCTCTCTCTCTCTCTCTCTCTCTCTCTCTCTCTCTTATTTTCCCCCACATTATAACCGGATATTTCTTGTTCTATTATGTTGGTGGGCATTTCCGCTTCAATTCCTCTATTCTTTGAGGCTGGTATGGTTGTCCTCTTCTATTCACAGCCTCAAATGATGGGTCAGGGCGCTGGGTCCTTTTCTCAATGATTGCAGAGGGTCATGTCGCCACGAGGTATCCACTATGCAAGGCTGACAAAGAAGCTGGGAGTGTTCTACAGGAGGTGAACGACAGGCTGAAATATGACCCCCCTTCTTTTTTTTCTCAAGTAAGAGGGAGGGAAGCTGGCCAAGGGCAACATAAGTAATGGAAATAAAAAAAAGCCCACTAATTTGCCAGTTCCATTAAAGATCTAAAGAATTAGCGAAAGTCAGGGGAAATTGTCTCCCTCTTAAATGAAGTCTGAGAGTACTTAAGTCTTTGCTCTCCCTCACCGTCACTGCTTTCCAAAGGCTCCTCCAGTTGAAGATGTTCGTGTTTTAAGGGTATTTTTATGGTTCTGCTGATGGATTCGTAGGATTTCTAGTTTATCGTTACGAGAAACCTTGAAAACCCGGCTAGTCGTCTCGGTGATCTTAGAAAATTGTTGAGGTCAGAGAGTAAGTTTGTGAATACGGGTATAACTCTGGTCACTGGGGTTGCGTGCGAGTGTTGACCAATGGACCACCACCACCTCCTTCAATAATAACTAACATCCACATCAATACATTCACATCACTACCAGCACGATACATTTCACAGTGGCGCGTGTCAACAAAAATAGATATGTTTAGGTAAATATTTGTCATTTCCTTCTACAATTTTCCGGAAGGTTTAGCATCATAATATCTTGTTTACATGCTAATACTTTGGAAAATCAGCTTATGTCGAGTCCAATTGATGGTATAATTGGAAACATATATAGAGAAAGGTACAAAAAAACATGGTGTGAGTGAGAGCTATTAGTAACTCTATTGGCAGGTAAGAATAGGCCACGCTGTCATTGAGACCAGCTTAGTGTGTGGCAACTAGAAATAAACTAAACTGTATGTGTGTCAAATAAATTATCTATCTATCTATCCATTTTTATCATGTTTTTATGTAAGACTAAGGGAAACAGAAACAATGAAAATAAAACCCACTGATTTTCCATGTCCCTTAAAAGTCCAAAGGTGTGTGTGTGTGTGTGTGTGTGTGTGTGTGTGTGTGTGTGTGTGTGTGTGTGTGTGTGTGTGTGTTTCATGAGACTAAAGAAAAACCATCTCTAATTTGGAACGTAAAAGAAAAATAATAGTAATCATAAAATCGATATAATTGACAGCACTCGAAAACATCACAATTCCAAGGATACTACGGGGAAAAACTGCGATAAAACTCGCTAAAGCTAATTAATCATTAACGAATAATTGCCCGGAAGTTTATTGCACTTGAATGGCGCACCACTAGACCAGACAGGACGAGGCAGCCTCCCCTTCCTTCCCTCTGCCTCTCCTTGCCTTCCTCCCCTCGCATCCTTCCCTCCCTCGCTGCCCACGCTGGTGGTATAGGCAGGCCGCTGACGCACTCCCCCATGACAGGAACACGTGTTTGGTCATAGTCTGTCCTCAGGGAACAATGCACGGGGTAGGAGTGGCCGGCCGTGCTTTCATCACCCCACCACTCTGCAGCCCCGTGTGGGTGGAGGGTATGGGTGGGCGGCGGCTTGCAATGATGTGGAATCTTCCCCACCCCAGCAGGCTAATTAAGGCATTGTTCCCTACTGTATGGTGCGTTGCTACATTCCTTCCTGTGTGACATGATGTGAGTGCCACTACGAACCAAGGCAAAGCTGTTCAACAATGCTGGCGCCATGCTGTCTACCTGTTGCACGTCTTTTTTAATTACAATATCATGTCCAAAAAAATATCGTTAATATTTAGAATGACGACTCACTTTATCATCTCACTTCAACATTGCATGTAACGTATCCGCACCACATATTGCGCGCCGCATTGTGCATTGTGCCAGCCTGGAGCAAAATGATACCTTATAACAGCACAGCACGGCGAGGCACAATGAAAGCCTCTCGATGCGAAGCCACATGACGAAACCTGCGGCTGATGAGTTACTTAGTCCGAGATGTTTCAAATGAAAAGTGGTAATGTGGCCTGCCACCGCATGAGTGAGTGCCCACAGCAGGTGAGGCGAGGTATATGATGTTATAACGTCGCCTGCAAACGAGCAGTTCGTAACACGTGCGTCAGGCGGTAGATGTGGGGATTGTAAAACTATCAGTGACGTCAGCACACGTACTCGCCTCGGATCACGACTCTCGTAGACACGCAGCTAATTAATTGGTGATAAGCGAGCGAAGATATAAACTTATTATAACTTTGGAAATAAGATACATTCCCGTTTGCACTCCCATCCACTCAAGGTCCTATTTCACAACAGCGTTGCCAACATATAACGAACATTATGTAGGAAGCCTCCCAAACAATCCCAAGTTCTTTGTATTTGCCCCTTGTTCTTTGACAAAAGCGAGGCTTGATCACCCACTGGACTCAGACCATAACCCTCCAAAAGCTGAAGCCTATCAGATCCAGGCAAATCCCCTGAAAGCTTATCAATTTCGGCCTTGTTTTACCACAACAGGTGTGGTGCAGCAGAGGTGAGATCTTTACATGCTATGTGTGCTCAACAAACAGCGAGCCAACTCGAGCGACAGATGTAAACAAAGGGACTACCAGTGGAACGAAATAAAGACAGCTCGGTGAGGAAA